>PVJN01010798.1:22417-56196 GCA_004026805.1 Lasiurus borealis
CATATACCTTGGTTGCGGGCACATCCCCAGTAGGGGGCGTGCAGGAGGCGGCTGATCAATGTCTCTCTCTCATGGATGTTTCTAACTCTCTATCCCTCTCCTTTCCTCTCTGTGAAAAATCAATAAAAAATATTTATTTTTTTTATTAATTTTTTATACATGTCTCCCCATGCCCCCCCTCCCTCCCAGGCATACCCCACCCCGCCCCCCCCAGTGTCTGTGTTCATTGGTTATGCTTATATGCATGCATACAAGTCCTTTGATTGATCTCCCATCTACCCCACCTAACTTTAATCTTCCTGCTATATTTAAAAAAAAGAGAAATGCATATGGTTTAAGTGTTCAGACATGAGGCGCTCAACTTCTTCTACTGAAATGGTCACCATGCCTCTCTGTGGCTTCACATTTACACCTTGTACCATTTTCCTTTACCAATTCTTGCAGAGAGCGTGTGCTGGTTCTGAGTTCTTTCTGAAAGAATGTCCGAAAAACTCGTTATCTGACCTTCATTTTTAAATATGTTTTTGCTTAGTGTAGTAATCTAGGTTGACTTTTTTTTTCTTTTATGGGTTTAAAGATGTTGCTGTCATCCATATCTTTGTTACTCTGTACCTAACAAGTCTTTTCCCTACTTTTTTTAAAAAATATGTTCTCTTTTATCCGATTCTGATCAACTTGATTTTATCACAACTTAGTGTAGTTTCCATGCTGTTTCTTCTACTTGGGGAGGTTACTTGGAGTTGATTTAACTGTCCCACAGTTCACTGATGCTGTTTTCATTTTCAAAATACATCCTTTTTCCTCTCTGTTTGAATATGAATTGCTCTGTTGCTGTTTTCACATTCGCTCATCTTTCATCTGCAATACTTAATCTGATATTTATCGCATCCTATGCATTTTTTCAAATCACATATTTTAGTTTCCATCTCTAGAAATTTGACTTGAGTCTTTATATATCTTCCATGTCTCTACATAATGCTTGAGCATATGGAACACAATTGTCATCACTGTTTTAATGTCTTTGCCTACTAATTATAATAAATGTGTCAGTTCCAGGTCAATTTCAGTTTATTGCTTTTTCTACCCCTTATGCGCATATATTTCTTTTGTATGCGTATGTTCCTTTTATATTTTTGACCAGATGCCAGACAATGTAAAGTATTTTTGGCGATCTATTTTTGTAGTCCTTTGCATATTTTTTTAAAACTTTGTCTGTGACAGTTAAGGTATTTAAAAAGAGTTTCATCCTTTGGAGACTTGCCTTTGCGATTTATATGGCAAAATCAGAGGAGCGTTTACTCAGGACTAGTAATTCCCCAGTACTGAGGCAAGGCCCTCCTGATACTCTCTCCAGTGATTTGCAAATTGTGAGTTTTTCTAGTCTGGCCGGTGGAAACAGGCAGTGTTCCAAGCTCTATGTGTGTGGAACCAAGGTATTCTTCCTACTAGCCCTTTAAGATGTTTTTTCTTTGCTTTGATAGTTTCTTCAAAAACATGTGTTGATCATTATTCTGCTAAACCCTCGGAGGCCCCTCTGCAGATCTGGAGTTCTCTTTCTTGCAATTCTTCTCCCTGGATGCTCTCAAGTGAGGCCCAACTTATGAGGGTTTCTCTCACATCTCTCAGTGACCACAGTCTCATTCTCCCATCTTGAAAAACATTGCTGCATACGTTTTGTCTATTGAGTTTCTTGATCCTTTTGTGTGTGTATGTGTGTGTCTGTTTGTCTGTTTGCAGGAGGGTAAATCTGGTCCTTGTTACTCCGTTTTAGCCGGAAATAGAATTCCCTCAGTAAATTAACTCCTCACTTGAAGTAAGAGTTAGTTTGTTTTGTTCTGATCATGATTAGTTCATATTTCTGACAGTATGTTTTAAACATTAGTTTAATTACTTTGACTTCTAAAATTACTTGAGAAATGGATTAAATATTAACTAAGTATATCATTATTTAATGTGAGGTATGCATTGGAGATTTAGAAGATGATCATTACCAATTCTTAAGAATTGTTAATTTCTCATGTTATTTTTTTCCTTTCTTTTTTTTCTGGACTGGAGGGAATGCGAGCCATATAGTTGCAATGTGTTAATATATTGAGTAATTTCCTGAACAATTTTATTGACTAAAATATAGTTGGACTCATGTATTTATTCCAGATTTCCGCTCTGGTCCTGTAAGCATATCATTAAAATTATCAGTATGTTAGAGCGATAGAAATTGAAGTGTATCTTTTCTAGTAAGCTTCTTACCATTTATACTGATTATAATTTGTAAAAGCAAATTTCATATCGAAAATCAAGGAAATTCACATACCATGGTTAATTGTGGAAGTTTTAACTTCTAACATTTTATCATAACTGATTAGGCAATCTGCCTCTTAAATTTAGACATAAATATGTAGTGATGAAAACCAATGACGAATGACAAATAACTGAACCACTGTCCTTCCTTTTCTCTGTTTTACCTAAAAGTGATTAGCATTTTCATTACAGAGAATTATTATTCACATCCCTCTTATATTGTGTGTAAAATCAGGTACACTTGACACTGTACTTTTTATTATATTTAAAAAAATAAATAATAAGCAAAATATTTTCCTGGAAATCACAATTTAACAACAGTTGAAAACGGAAAGTCTTTAGTTTGGATTAAACTCTGAATGCTCCATCCTTGGCCATTCCTGTACATGTTTGTTTTTCAAGTTGAATTTCAGTTAAAAGAAATTGATCGTTGTGGCTTTGAGAAAGGCAGTGGCTTAGAGCAACATAAATTTATTCTCTCACTATTGGAGGTCAGAAGTATAAAATCAAAGTGTTGGCCGGGCTGTGCTCCTTCTTGCCTTCTCTCTGTAGGGTAATCTGTGTCCTGGCCACTCGCGGCCTCCAAGGACCCCATGCATTCCTTGACTCCTGGCCCTGTCCTCATCTTCAAAGATGGATACGCGTCCATTGTCAAAGGACCTCTTATGTCTTTGAATTTCTTGCCTTCCTTTTGAGGAGACCATTTTGACCCTGGTTTCCAAAGGGAGTATATCGAGTCTTCATATCACTGAAGCTGTATAAATATACTTAAAAGTTGGCTGTCTACTCATAAGACACAAACAGGTCTTTGCATTTAGCTTGCTTGTGATCGGTTGACTCAATGATCTGCTAATGACAGCTGAATGCTCACAGCAGATCCCCTTCCGTTTGCTGCTGCTCCTTGCTGGCCCATTGAGGATGCAGATAAGAAACATTCGGTATTGCATCTTTAACTCATCAACAGGCCAAGAGTTACCCAAGAATACAGCTTATTTTATTCCCTCTCCCCCATATGACATGAAAGTTTGTCAAACACATGAGCCAACATTTGTGGGGTCACCTTGACATATGTTGAGAATTTTTATAAGACAGGTACTATACCAAATCTATTTAACACAGCACCGAGTACAAAGACTGTTATTTTGGCAGTTCTCATTAACTTTTTTAAAGTTTTGTAAAAGAAGCATAAGCTTTATAGTATAGCAGGCATTGATGCTACCAAAAGGTCAGAAATTCTCCAACTTTAGAGTCATTTTCTCTCTGAAATGTTCTGCCCTGATCGCTACATGACTGACTACCAGTAAATCCACTTTTCATCGCCAGTCACAATTTGTTGCTGTTGAAGCAACATTTTCCTGATGACGTTTTTGGTTTTCCATTTGTCTTTCGTTCAGTTGAGGTGGCACCCATTTTCCTTCCTTTAAAATCTATCCCATTGCTTGTAAACAATCAGAAATTGTTTGCTGAGCAACGTTTAGTCTTTCTACAAGTTGTTTTTGAGTTTGACAGGCATCTTCATCCAATAATGCTTGCAGTTTTTGGTCTTCAAATTTTTCGTTTGACCTGGACATTCTTTGTCTTTCACATCGAAATCATCACTTTTAAAGCATTTAAACCAGTGTTCACAAGTATTTTGATATGGAGAATGTTCACCATAAGATTCCCTGAAGTACTCAGCAGCAATTTTCTTCAAAATAAAATAATGAATTAACACTTTCCACTAATGCTCTTTTTTGGGGCACAAAATTCGAGATTTTTAAGTGTAAAAATATCTATGATGTTAACACCATCAGAAAATTTGACATATGAAGTTTTGATGCTTGTTGTCAATACAGGAAAACAGTTTACATATCAAATTGCATATATATCAACATATGTGTAACTCCATTTATTGAAAAAATGCACATCATTAACTGGTACAACTAGTTTGTGCAGAGAGGAAAGACCATGTGAAGACAGAGCAAGAGCTAGTCATTTGAAGTCAAGCAGAGATTTCTCAGGAGAAATCAACCTGTTGGCCCTTTGACCTTGGACTTCCCGGCTCCAAAACTATGAGAAGATAAATATCTGGTGCTTACACCACCCAATCTGTGGTAATTAGTAATGGCAGCCCCAGCAGCCTTCACTAGGTCTTTGATGGAAAGCCACAGTCTCCATGTGACTGCCCCTGACACCTTATCTAAAATGTTCTACACACCCAGGCACTTATATCCCATTTCCTGCTTTATTTTCCTTTTATACACATGCAAAATGGTATGTACTGCATTTCTTTACCTTGTTTATTGCCATTTCTACTATAACGTGAGCTCCATGAGGAAAGAGATTTTTGACCTATTTGTTTTGTTTTGTTTAATACTATTATCTCCCTGGAATGTTGAATAACATCTTGCACAGAGTAAGACCTCACCTATTTATTTACTTGGCTACATACATACAAAAATTAAGGGACTAATGAGGATAATAAAACACTAAGCAACTGAAACCCAAGCTATGAAAGTAGAAACAATCAGGTCTCCTTAACCTTTTATAGGCTACTGTTCAGAGATTCCCATTTTAGAGGGAAAGAGAGCAGATTTTTACAATATGGAGCGATGAGATGCATGGAGGAAGTAAGATTAGAAGGTAGCAGACATACTGAAGGGGGACAGGTGTACACAGTATAGTCTGAGGGAAGGTCGGCATGGCTCCCCGGAGAAAGGCTAATAGGATGGAAACGTATATTGAAAAGGAAATGATTGGGTGTTGCCTTAAGGCCTATGCTTCCGCTTTTATGTGCATTTCCCCTTTTTAATATATAAAAGAATAAAGGACATAAAAAAATCACTGATTTTTTTTTAGGGACTAGAAATGGAGGTAATAATCTGTGTTAGGTTCAGCATGCTCAATAATAGTTCAGATGCATCTAACTCAGGAGGCATTCTTTGGCTTAGCTCTCTTACTGGATTTTTTAAAAAAATATATTACTATGGTGAAATATGCATCTTAATCTTTTAAGTACATTTCAGTGGTCTTAAATACAATCAATCACATATTGGGCAATCATCACCAGAACTCTTTTCATCTTGCAAAACTGAAACTCCATACCCACTAAACACTAACTTCCCATTCCCTCCCTCCCCTAGCCCTGATCACCACCATTCTGCTTTGTCTCTATAAATTCTGTCTTTATAAATTTATACTCTAGGTAATTCATGTAAGTGAAATCCTCCAGGATTTGTCTTTTTGTGACTGGCTAATTTTAGGTTGCACAATATCCTCAAATTCATCCATGCTATAGGATGTGTCAGATTTCCTTCCTTCTAAGAATGAGTAATATTCCATTGTATGTATGTACACATTCTGTTTATCCACTAGTTATCAGCACACATTAGGTTGCTTCCACTTACTGGCTCTTATGAATAATGCTGCTATGAATGTGATTGTACAAATATCTCTCTGAGGTCCTGCTTTCAATTATTTCAGGTATATACCCAAAAGTGGAATTGCTGGGTCAGATGATAATGGTATGGTATTTTTTATTTTATTTTTTTAATATATTTTATTAATTTTTTACAGAGAGGAAGAGAGAGAGATAGAAAGTCAGAAACATTGATAAGAGAGAGACATTGATTAGCCACCTCCTGCATGCCCCACAGTGGAGATGTGCCCGCAAGCAAGGTACATGCCCCCAACCAGAATTGAACCTGGGACCTTTCAGTCCGCAAGCCAACGCTCTATCCACTAAGCCAAACCGGTATTGGCAATGGTATTTTTTAATTTTTTGAAGAATTTTCAAACTGTCTTGCACAGTGGCAACACTATCTTACATTTCCACAAATACCATACATGCATTCCAGTCTCTCCACATTTTCACCAACACTTGTTATTTTCTGTTTTATATAATTATTTGTTTGTTTGTTTATAATGGTAGCCATGTGGGTATGAGGTGGTACTGGTCATTTGATTTTGAATATAAATGGATGCAATTATCTGTTTTGTCTAAATTTCCATTCCCTGAATAAACTGTCTAAATTATGTTTCTTGTGTATTTCATGTTTACCACGGTGTTTTTATGATAGGACCAAAAAGATGTAATAATAATAGTAAATGCATGTAAAATCCCTTTGTTAAGTTTACAGATAAATTTATTTTGAAGTGGTTATTTTCTATAATCAAAATTAATTGGATGATTTTTCAAAGGACCTGATTTTTTATTTTACTTTGTTTGGTGACCTCTGTGGATTTTCTAGCATTGTACACCTCTGTTTTTTTGTAGAACAATATAAATTATCAAGTAAACTCATAATTGAAAAAAAATATATATAGCCAAAGAAAAATTAAAAATCTAACATTTTCTCCCTTCAATTCCCTAAGTATGAAATTCTATAAATATTAAGGAATAGATAACTTTTCAGCTATTGAAATGTTTCAGAATATAGGAAAGGTACAAATATCCCTAATTCATTCTATAAGACTAGTAGGACGCTAAAACACAAAATAGACAAAAACACTGTAATCAAAGACAATTACATAATAATAGTTTAAAATTGAGGCTATTAGCAAACTCAAATAGCAGTATATAAACATAACAATTTAATATTAAATGATTCCAAGGTGCCTCATATATTAACTAAATACATTGATTATACTAATATAAGAGGAGGGTGGCGGGGCATCTTCCATTGTTGAAAAAGCATATAATAAAAATTCCTAGCACTTCACAATTAAATTCATAAACCCTGGAAATTGGACTGATGATATCCATAAAAAAACCCACAAAGTATTTCCAAGTTTAAATGTTTTAAAATGTTCTTTCAGAGTCGATGAAATCATTAAAGATAGCAAGAGAACAATTACAACATTAAGAGCACACATTTAGATGTAAGAAATAGGGCTATGCTCTTTGCTTGGATTACCTCCTTTACTCCTCACCGTAACCCCGAGAGTTGAGGGTTATTATGGGTCTCAGTTGTGCAGGCTAAGAAACCTCGGCTCAGATAAATTAAATGACACACCCAGAGTGACAGAAGTATTAATAGTTCATCAAACATAACATAGGAGCACCTTCCTCAAAATTAAGCGAGCTAGGGAATGAAGTTTCATTTCAGACCCGTTGCAATACTGCACCACTAACAGTGACAGAGAATATTGTCCTTGCATTTTGTAATCATTTTTGTGCTGGCACTCCCAAAAAAAAGAGCTGGAGTTGAGTGTTCCTGTGAAATGGAATTCCTCTTACTCTTTGATGCCATCTGTGATCACATCAACAGGTGTTAATTGTTCTTTTGATAACATCAAATGTAATCCTACCAAGGCTAACAGCAGGAGAGTGGCCTTGTACATTTTAGCATCGAGGTTCAGCACATAAAAGCAGACCTGGTGCCCATTTCCACCTGCCAATAATATACTTTTAACTGCAATGAAGTGGTCCATTCCCTGAAGACATTCTAAGCATCTGCCTGAAGGACTAAATGAGTTAGTCCCCCTATCAAACTGATTAGAACAGACAAATTAATTGAAAAGGACATTCATTGTCCAATTTCCTGGCGCAAATAAAACCCAACTTGTGAGATAACAGAGGCTTCTCTTCTGGGTAGGAGATAGGATTCCTGTTGGTTAAACATGGCACATGCCAATTAAGAGAAACAAAACAGATAATTGCATCCATTCAGTGCCTCTCTGGGCATTTGTAAGCAGTAGACATTTAACTTTCCCCTTTATGTTTTCTTGGAAGACAAAGAAAATCCACAGAGTGATCTTTCATTGTATTATTTTCTTAAGCTTCCATCAGATTTTATTTCCTTTTGGTAGATTGGTAAAAGCTTATTGAAAAGGGGGTTTGGAAATCACAATATGGAATTTAGCAATTTAACTTGAATTATAAAGTGATGCTTTTTACATTTTTATGCATATACTAGAGGCCTAGTGCACAAAATTCATTCGGGGGGGGGGGGGTTCCTTTAGCCAGCCTGTACCCTCTCCAATATGGGTCCCCTTGAGAGAAGTCCAACTGCCCATTTAGGTCTGTAAGACTGGGCCTAAAAGGGTAGTTGGTCATCCCTCTCAGAATCCAGCTGCTCGCCTGCCTGCCTTCCTGATTGCCCCTAACTGCTTCTTCCTGCCAGCCTGATCACCCTCTAACGACTCCCCTGCCAGCCTGAACGATGCCTAACTGTTCCCCTGCCATCCTGTTTGCCTCTAACTACGCTCCCCTGCAGGCCTGGTCACCCCTAACTGCCCTCCCCTGCTGGCCTGATCATTCACAACTGCCCTCCCTTGCAGGCCATCTTGTCCTGGCCATCATGTGTCCATTTGGGAGCAGGATCTTTGATTACATGGAGGCAGCCATCTTGTATATTGGAATGATGGTCAATCTGCATATTATCCTTTTATTAGATAGGATAGATGCTTATGTGTATAGAAAATATATGTAGCAAATTATAATCCAAATTACCTACATCCATACTTTGTGTTTTATATGAAATTAAGTTAACTGAATAAGTGACAGTTACATTTATTAGAAATAAATTGCTAAAAAGCTAAACTACCATTGTACCTTAGCAAATTGATCAAAAAGCTAATCATTTTGTTTTGTTGATCCCTTTTTTGATGTAAGAACCCCTAATAAGAATAGTTAAAGCACTAAGCTGAGAACTCAAGTGTGAAAACTAACATTATTTCCTAATTTGATAATATACATTAATTAAGGCTTATATTTACAGTTAATGATTGAGAGAAATTTCCATATCTGTGTAGCTTTTTAGTTATCCACATAGTAGTCCCCGAATTATGGTCCAATGAAAGTAGAGTGGGAAACTGGCAATATATTTTACCAACATTGGTAGATTGGACTTTTTTCTTAAAACTTCTATTTATATAAAAGCGCCTGCAACAGATTACATAAGGACCTGTTTGTTTGGGTTGTGTGCTAGGAAAGGAGGCTCACAAATAAGCCAAAACATTATTTAGGAAATAGGGAAGGTTCAAATTGTTTAAGAATAAGTTCAGGTAGACATTTCCCCATTCTCCCAAATATATCCACAAGATAAACATAAATAAAATAATTATATCCATTGCATCTGTATGTATGTATTAGTATTAAGTTCAGAATTTTATCCTGTTGCATTTCCAACACTAGAAGTTAACATATGCATAACCATATTTGTGCTCACATACTTCTTCATGTGCCATACACACATGAGCTCCATCCTGACACTCATTCCCACACATTCTCTCTTGTTACCCAACCCATTCTGACCGTGAACTAAGATACCAATAATTCCATACATGCATTGTTGCTTTTTAAAAACACTTAGTTTGCATATAAGTAAAGACACATTCTTCTTTCTGCAATTAATATATTTTACACATGTAAAAATTGGAATTTTTTCATAAATGTATTATCTTTTTTGCAGGATTTAAACTAAAGCAGAGCGTACTTAGTCAATTTCTTTAATTCCGTTTGTTTCCAATGAATATTTGAATTTGCCCTATAATTTTAAAAATATTTTAAGTCTGCATAGTAGTCTTCATAAGTATAAATTACAGGAGGAAAAAAAATTTGAGGGAAGAACTGTTAAGCAAAAATGAACCAATTCAAAATTGGATAATTGGGAAAATTTTCAAACTATCCAGATTGCAAAAGATGCTAAAATTCTGAGATTGACTGCTGGAAATGAGCTCTGGATATAAAACCAAAGATGTAGCCTGGACGACCATTGGCTAGTCCCACAAAGCAATTAAATGCTCAAAGCATCCTCTCACACAGAAGACTCTTAAAGAGATCAAGAATGTGACTCATAAACCCACCCAATCATCTCAGCAGAAATCAGAAATAAAGATGTGATTTCCAGAAAAGATATGTGGAAGGCTCTCTTATCGAATGTTGAAAATCCTTGTCACACACACAGGAGACCCACAGACTTTGACAAGTGTTTGCCAGGAGAAACACTTCCAGCTTGGCCTAAAAGAGACAGAGGTAAGATAAAATGAAGAAAATAAAACTCCAAGTGGAAAGCATTAAGTCAGAGGTACAGGACAGATGGCAGAACTAGGTATGAATAAGCCAGAGAAATGAGTTCAAAATTTAGAGCTTTAAGCCACAGAGGATTATTCCCAGGCCTTGAAATCTAATGGAGACCTCTGGATAGGTTTCGAAATGGTTTGGGGAGCAGTGACTCCTTTATTTCTTTAATATTCCCCTCTTTTGAATTGGGAAGGTGTATAACTGTTATTCTATGTCTGTCCCACCACTGATTTTTGGAAGCAGTTCATTTGTTTTCTAGTTTCACAGATCTAGAGATGCCTTAGGATGCATCACATTCAGACTGACTCATACCTAACTTAGATTATGGAGATGATGAAATGTGGAACATTTTAGCTGAAAACATTTAGATGAGATTTTAGACTTGAGGCAATGCTCTAAAGAGTTGAGACATTTGAGAATGTTGGGATGGGACGAATATATTTTTGCATGGGAACTGAATGTGATTCTTTGTGACCCAGATGGTAGACTGAAATAGGGTGAATACATCCTAATCTCTGATATCTGTATCACTTTTTTATAATAAAACTAGAGGCCCAGTGCATGAAATCCATGCACAAGGAATGTGTCTCTCAGCCCAGCCTGCCCTGCACCCTTTCCAATCTGAGGCCCCTTGAAGGATGTCCAACAGTCGAACATCCCTCTCACAAACCAGGACTGCTGGTTCCCAACTGTTCGCCTGCCTGCCTTCCTGATTGCCCCTAACCGCTTCTGGCTGCCAGCCTGATCACCCCCTAATCATTCTCCTGTCAGCCTGATTGATGCCTAACTGCTCCCCTGCTAACCTGTTTCCCCTGACTGCCCTCCCTGCAGGCCTGGACACCCCTAACTATCCTCCTCTGTTGGCCTGGTCCCCCCCAACTGCTCTCCCCTTCAGGCTTGGGTCCCCCCCAACTACCCTTCCCTGCAGGCCCAGTTGCCCCAAACTTTCCTTCTCTGCCAGACTGGTTGCCACTAACTGCCCTCCACTGCAGGCTTGATCACTCGCAACTGCCCTCCCTTGCAGACTTGGTCCCTCCCAACTGTCCTCCCCTGCTGGCCATCTTATAGTGGCCATCTTGTGTCCACATGGGGACAGCCATCTTGTGTGTTGGAGTG
This sequence comes from Lasiurus borealis, assembly GCA_004026805.1. NCBI lineage: Eukaryota > Metazoa > Chordata > Mammalia > Chiroptera > Vespertilionidae > Lasiurus > Lasiurus borealis. The sequence continues at coordinate 33,837 of PVJN01010798.1, forward strand.
ATGGTCAATTTGCATATTACTCTTTTATTAGATAGGATAGAGACCTGCTGCATGGGTAGTGGCCAGCTGGTTTGCCCTAAAGGGTGTCCCGGATTAAGGTGGGGGTTCACTTGGGGTGTGGGGCAGGCTAGGTGAGGGGCCTGTGGTAGATTTTTAGGCCAGCCATGCCCCCAGGTGACCCAAGCAGAGGCCCTGGTATCTGGGATTTATTTCTCTTCTACAATTGAACCTTTGTAGCACTAAGCAGAGCTAAGTCTCCTGATTGCTCTGCAGGTGCAGCCATTTTTCTTGGGATTTATTTATCTTCTATAATTGGAACTTTGTAGCCTTAAGGGTAGGCCTGGGCTGGCCAGGGCTACGGAAACTAGGCTTCATCAATTGCCGGGGAAACCCAAGCTTCCTGCTTGGTCCATGGCTGCCGCCATCTTGATTGAGTTAATTTGCATACTCACTTCTGATTGGGTGGTGGGTATAGTACAGTGATGCCTAATTTGCATATTATTCTTTTATTAGGAAGGGACTTTGCAGATGTAATTAAATTAAGGATCTTGAAATAGATTATTCTGCTGAGAGAGCTGTGGGTCATTACTACATAAAACCGCCTCTGCTGTTTGATATTTCAGATTAGTATCCTTACTTCTCTCCCACTCATCCATTTCTAGAATACCGGTGCCCTTCCAACTGTGCATAAAATTAAGCATTCCACGGCTGCTTAGTAATCATGATATGGTTTGTTTGTTTATCTTTGGAATTGCATTGGGGGAGGTACTTTTACAATTATCTGTTCTCTGTAATTAATTTCCAGAGCATTAAATGTAATTAGCCCTCTGTGTGAAGTGTCAGTGCTATCACCTAAGCGGGGAAAGAGATTTGACTTTCCCGACTAGGGGAGAATTTTCTCTACCTCATTCTGTTAACTCATTGTGGAGGGAAACACTCAGGTTAGAAAGGAGAAAAGGAGAACTTTAGGAAACTAATCTTGCTCTTTCTGGCTTCATCTCCTCCTAAGCTCACAATTGTTCCCTACAGCTTATGATACATCCTTGGAGGGCAAGCGCAGGATGCTGCTGTACAAAGGAAGCTAAGACCCAAATTTCCAGAAGGCCAGAGCAAGCCCTGGCTGGATGACTATTAACCACAAGGGTCAGTTCATTTAGACCAGAGCACTGAGCAATTTTAGATGCACAATGACCACAGGCGCCTGAATGGGCTCAGAATGTCTGGCATTTTAAGACAGACTTTAGTAATTTCCACATGTAAACAGCACAGTGAAATGTAACTGAAAAAGCAAGGTGAACATTTTAATCAGTACGTTATTCTTTCCTCAAAAATGGACCGCTCCAGATCACACAGCTAAAGTACCACATGTTTTGTCGGAATTTGTCAGGTGACATGTAAGCTATGTGGCGATCTTTTCATTATAATCACTGCATGTGTGATTCTTAGAGGTGTCTGTCCACTGGAAGTGTACCTCATCTACTTTCTTTCCTACCAATGTATCGACATGTTAAAACATGTAATTAGAAGAGAAGAAAGCCTTAAATAATGTACATATTTAAAATCCACATTCTTCTGAGACTGATTTGGCTCAGTGGATAGAGTGTCGGCCTGCGAACTGAAAGGTCCTAGGTTCGATTCCGGTCGGGGGCATGTACCTTGCTTACGGGCACATCTCCAGTAGGGGGTGTGCAGGAGGCAGCTAATCAATGTCTCTCTCTCTCATCAATGTTTCTGACTTTCTGTCCCTCTCCCTTCCTCTCTGTGAAAAAATCAATAAAACATATTTAAAAAAATAAATAAAGTCTACATTCTTGCACCTAATAATGTAATTTATGAAACTCCTTGGTCCCACTGGTAAACAAATATTCTTCTAGTCCCAGGACCAGTTTCTTAAGTGTATGTCACCCGAATATTATATCTGTTTTAGAGAAATTTCAAATTCTAAGTGATTTGGAATACGCAATGCACAAGTAAATAGTGAAATTGTTAACAGAATCTTATGGGGGAAAGGGAAATTATGTCAATTACCTTCGTGTTCCTTTGCTTTTATCTTCATCTAAATATGTTTCACTGTGTAAATCACAGTAGGCACAGAAGTAATAACAAATATTATGAAGTAAAAGATGACATCTCTGTTTACATGCATACTTCATGATTGAATATAGATGCCATAGCTTCAGCCTGGAAGGGGTTAAGGACTGGATTTCTGGATTGCAATTTACTAGATCTCTGTCCTGCAACCTGCTGGCTATATGACTGTTGGCAAATTATTTAACTTCTATGCGCCTCCGTTTCTTCAGTCATTGGGAAAATAGAAACCATAGAGACCTACCTCCTAGAGTAGCGTGAGGATTCAGATAATGTGCACTGGCTGGTGCATAATAAGACTTCCATAAATATTATCCAGTAACACTGATTTTTTTGCATGGCACGTAAGTGACTTTGGAATATGTTAAACCTAGAGGTCACCTTGGAAAACACCCAGAAGAAGAGACACAAACCCAAATGTTTTCAAAGCCTGGATGAGTAACATATAAAGGAAAACAGCTAGCGTGCAAAGGGACTCCTGGTGACTGAAGTATGGTATAGAGGGCCTGGTCTACCTCAAATCCTCCCAACTCTCTCCTTTCCACTCCCCCACAACCCTTACCCCCCTCTTTTATGGTGTAGAGAATAAACAGAACACATCACAGAGCCACAATGGGCCGTGGCTACTGGGCAATGGCCCCAGGTTTCATTTCAACCCACTCATCTTACAGAGCAGAAAGCAGAAAAGAGTGGCTTTACCCAAATGTGTATGCTTAGCTCACGGCAGGAGTTCCTATCACCTGACTCATCTGCAGGGTAATATTTTTCACTATGAATAGGCTGACTATTCTACATACACAATTTATATTTTTAATTTTAAGGAAAACAGTAACTTTATAGGCAGCATTTCTCTAAAGCCTTAAAGGACCACTGCTTACAGTTTCCTGGAGTCCTGACATCTCTAAGGGCCATTTGGACAGCAATCTTGGTAAACCCAGCAGAAGAAAGTGGCCTTATTTGGAGCCTTTGTTTAATAGATCACTTGCTCTATAGCATCTTGAATGTACTTAATACATGGTATTCAACTTCGCTGAGTGAAACCTGGGCCTAATATTCCTGTTTCTATCTGCTTTAAGCATTGAAGTCCTCTCTCTGCTCATAACTTTGCCACTAGGTGGAAACCTTTAAAAGATGATAGCTATTTCTTATTCTTCATGATCAGATTAAACTCTAACATACAACATAAGATGTTTAAAAATTCTATGTCCACTGAATCTATTTAAAAAGTAAGACCTCTAAAAGACTCTGAAACAACAGGATATTTCATTCAATTTAAACCTAAATTATCTTTAAAAACATGTTTTTGAAAAGAGCCATTCAGAACATAAAAACAAGCTAAACATTTGAACTGAAGTTCAGTCCAAAAGCATTTGGAAAAGCCTCATCTCTGCCCTCGTCCATGTTTCCATATGTTGCGTTATGCCTTCCTATCATTTCATTTTGCATATTCTCCCTCATGGTCTCATACAATAGTTAGCGTATTGAAGCCACCCCATGTCTGCTTGAGAGGTTCAGTAGGCACTTAACTGGATGTGTATGTGATTTAGGCCTCGGAACACTTGACTCTCCATCTCTCTTGAAGTTGCCTTTTCACGCTCTGAGCTGGATGCAACCTTAGAAAAGCCAAAACAAGCGCCCTTGGCAGTGAGCACAGCTTTTACTGCCATCACTCGAGAGCTAAACTTCTGCTTGGCCCCATTACAATTCAAATAAAAATCTTTAAAGAATTCAAAACATATACACGTTCTCAGGCATGCATACTCATACACGCTAAACTGGAGGTTACTTGGGCTTATGCCCTATCCAAAAACAGCGATATCTACTTTTTTTTAAAAATGAAAAATCATTAAAGCACCATGGTTCCAGTAGCTGAAAATAAACTGGCATAGATTCCAGGATAATTTCCCAGGATTATTTAGAACTCACTGGAACATTTATCTGTTGCCGAAGCAGACAAGCTAACGGTGCGAGTGGGTTTTTATAACTTATTTGCAGAGGATTTGAGTTAGCTGATCCTAACTCTCAGAGCCACGCTACTAAAAGTGTCATTAAAGCTAATAGTTCCGAATGTCTGAGTGCTATCTGGAGGAACAAGGAAGAATTGTTCCCCACAGTCGAGTTTTATGCAGCTAACTAGTGACATTCCAGAATGTTCTGGCCAGTCCTCTCAAGCATCTGGCAATACCTTCTGCGACAGCAGGCGGACAGATTTGATGGATCAGCGTTGAGTCTAGAATGGAAATGTTATTTTCCCTAAAGTACCCAGATCTCTTTCAGGACGTCTGATAAAGCTTTACTTTGGGGATGGAATGTATACACTATCTGTAACCATCTATTAATCTAATGCCCCTTTAGGGGGAAATCTGTCGTATTAAGTCTGTGTGCAAATATTGATTCAAATAGGCAAAGAAAGGAAATTTTGACTTTTCAAATTTTGCTATTTTAGAATGATACAGGTCATTGGAATTAAATGCAATAGAATTTTTTATTTCTCCAAATGAGAAAATCTAGGAGTGTCATATTGTTTTCACAAAGTTCCTATCAAGAACCTGGTGTTTTTGAATCTCAATCTAGAGATCATTTTAAGGCACCTAAACTCTTCATTTCATTTGGGTTCTGTAATTTATATAAAGGGATATTTCAAACCTAGTAGTGTGTACAACCAGGGGACAGGGTGAGGAGTCAAAGAATACTGATGTAAAGGCTCCACTTCAGTCTGATTAAACAAGACTACATCTGAAGGGTAGGACCCTGATATAGTTAAGTGTGTGTGTGTGTGTGTGTGTGTGTGTGTGTGTGTGTAATGCATATGTGTTTAAGTATATGTGTGTGCTGTGTGCATGTATTTAATTTCCAAGATGGTTCTAAAATGCAGGTGGTCAGATGTTTATCAGAAAAGAAGCAAGTAGCCGAAACCGGTTTGGCTCAGTGGATAGAGCGTCGACCTGAGGACTGAAAAGTCCCAGGTCTGATTCCAGTCAAGGGCATGTATCCTGGTTGCGGGCACATCCCCAGTAGGAGGCATGCAGGAGGCAGCTGATCGATGTCTCTCTCTCACTGATGTTTCTAACTCTCTGTCACTCTCCTTTCCTCTCCGCAAAAAATCAATAAAATATATTTAAAAAAAAAAAGAAAATAAGCAAGTCGATGTTTGTGGGCTATCCTATACTCACCGGGGAGTGGCCAGTTTCTCACCATCAAGGATCCCCAACCAAAACTCTATTTCTTAACAGATGCTTCAAAGCACAAATATATCTCTTCCCACGGGATGAAATGTTGCATAGAGAAACTGTTTTGATATAGCAATTTATAAAATATTTGTGTTGTCTACTAAAGTTTCAATGCCTTACTATGCCTAGGATTTATTTACATTTTAGGAGAGAAAAATAGAGTTTCAATTAATAGGAGGATTTGAGATGGTTCAGAGGTTGATGAAATGTATTTTAGCTGACTTTCCTAGAACCCGTAAAATGATACATTCCTGATGGTTCTCCATCTTTTTGTGCTGCTGCCTGACCTGCTTCCATTCTCTGAGCAAGCTTCTCAGAGTGATTAAGTGGTGATGCAGTGAGCACCCCATTTAATCATCACAACTAGGATCCTTCTTCTCTAGGAAGGGACTGTCACTCTTCCCATTTGAGAGATGGGGAAAATGCTCAAAGAAGGAAAGCTAGCTACTGTGCAGGAGAACCAGGCCTCAAAATAATGTCTATGCCACTCCCGAGCAAATGGACTTCAAAATAGCCTGCTTCACAAAGTGCAGAATGGTGAGGATAAAACAAAGCAGATTAAAACAACAAGACCTGTACGGAGTCAGAAAATGAATCATCCTGACATTCCGCTGTTGAGATCATTTGATACGCACCTTCAGAAGGCTTCTATCAAACTTTAAATGCTTGCCAGTCGGCACACAGTAGTCCCTCAGGACCTCTGGTGACTAGCACTGTAGTTTCTCTGACACCTTATGAAAAGGAAGCTTCTCCATATTCATTTTGGGAGAGCGGATTGCTTTTCATCTCTATCTCTGTTGACATGAAGCCTCTAGTTTGTGGTAATAGAAAGTTGCAAGAAAACGTTGTAGTCACAGAAACGTAGCACTATAATCACAGTGTGGGTGACACACTTCAAATAGGTCTGTGGCCCTTCCTGTAGCATCTCTAGCACTCTGATTGACAGTCTCCTGACTCCATGCACATCAGGAGACCAGGAAGCCATGGAGACACTGGGATGAACATCCCTGGTGACAAACTATTAGAACCTGCGGGTTGCAACCCAGTTTTGGCCACCACCTGGCCCTCAGAGGGTTTGGGGTGATGGTGAAGATGGAAGGCTGATTGGAGATAAATCTATTGCTCTTTCCGCATCTGTGGCCAGACAGGGCTCCAAGCCTCGTCCTAAAGTCACTACCATGTCCTTCTCTCTGTGTGGCCACCAGCCAAGAAGCAGGATGAAAGGGCCACCTCAGCCAGAGACACAGAAGCACGTGGGAACATGCAGAATACCGGTCTTCCTCCAGATTCCTCCTTCTCCTCTTCCAGGTGCTCACTAATTCTGCCCCTCCATGTTCTTATTTTAAACTTTTTTATATATATATTTTATTTTTTTACAGAGAGTAAATGAGAAGGATAGAAAGTTAGAAATATTGATGAGAGAGAAACATCAATCAGCTGCCTCCTGCACACCTTCTACTGGGGATGTGCCCACAACCAAGATACATGCCCTTGACCGGAATCGAACCTGGAACCTTTCGGTCCATAGGCCGACGCTCTAGCCACTGAGCCAAACCGGTTAGGGCTTGTTTTAAACTTTTGATGCTCCCATAAATTAATGCTGCTTGGATTTTTGTCTTGTTTGTCAAGAAAATAAAAGCATTTTAATCTTCAAAACTGCACTTGTCCTACAGGATTTACATGCTGATATTTATAAAATGCTGATGAAAGACATACAGGAAAAACTTTTACAAATGATAAAAAGACATGTTAACATATTTGAAAACAGCATGGTAAGGATGCCAATTGCTTTATAGGTTAAATATAGTTTCTATCAAATTCTCTGCAAGATGTTTTGGAGATGTAGACAAAGTTATTCCAAAATTTATCTGGAAAGCTACAAACACTAGAATAAATAAAACAATCTGAAAAAGAATAATAATGTGGGAGGAATTACTCTGGCCAATATGAAGGCCTGTTATATAGCTACAAGAATCAACATAGTGTGGGACTGGTGGAGGATTAGACACATGGATTGATAGGACAAAACAGAGATCTGAAATAGATCCAAACAAAGAGGCCCAACTGATTTTGGACAAAAGATCAAAAACAATTCTATAGAAGATAGCCTTTTTAACAAATGGTATTAAGGCAATTAAATAGCTGTGTGTAAATCAACTAATCACTCATTCAATCAATATTCAACCAACCAGCCATCCTTAACCTATGTTTCATATCTTATACAAAAATTAACTCAAAATGGATCACAGACTTGAAATGTAAAATTATAAAACTTTTGGAAAAAAATATTGTTTTTTTCAGTTTTAGGTCTAGGCAGAGTTCTTAGATCCATAAAAGCGAAAATCAGTAACTTGAACCTATTCAAATTAAAAGCCTTTGCTCTCCAACACACCCTATTAAAATGCTGGAAAACAAGTCATCTGAACATGCAGATGCAAGACACACAACACACACACACACACACACACACACACACACACACACACAACAATAAAAGAGATTCAAAGAAAATATTTGCAAACTATTTACCCAACAAAAGACACTACCTAGATTACATGCAGATTTCTCAAAATTCCACAGTAATAAAAAAAATTAGACAAAATATATGACAATGAACATAATGAACAGACATTGTATCAAAGATGATGGTAAATAAGTACACAAAATATAATCAACATTGTTGGCTATGAGGGAAATGTAAATTAAAACTCCAACAAAATATTACATTTTGGAATGCCTAAAATAAAAAATAATGGCAACACCAAATGCTAGTGAGGATGAAGGGAAACTGGATTACTCATACACTGCTGATGAAACGGTATATAGTCATTTATTTTGTGAAATAATTTGAAATGATTTGGAATATAATTTGGCATCTCCTTATAAAAGGAAACATTTCACTGCCTGGTGATCCAGCATGTGCACTTCTGACAACTTCTTCCAGGGAAATGAAACGTGTTGTGGCGCAAAAACCTGTGCATGAATGCTCTTGGTAGCTTTATTTGTAACAGCCAAAGCTGGAAACAACCCCAGTTTTCTTAAGTGGTGAATGGTTATTATAGGGGGGACTTATAATCTAGTAGAACACCTGAATTAATATGTAAATTAATCATATCATCTTATTTTTTATTTTTTTAAAATATATTTTATTGACTTTTTACAGAGAGGAAGAGAGAGGGATAGAAAGTCAGAAACATCTATGAGAGAGAGATATCCATCAGCGCCTCCTGCACGCCCCCTACCTGGGATGTGCCCGCAAGCAAGATACATGCCCCCAACCGGAATCGAACCTGGGACCTTTCAGTTCGCAAGCCGACACTCTATCCACTGAGCCAAACTGGTCTCGGCTAATCATATCATTTTAAATCTTACAACACATATGCTTATGTGAATAGGGGGTTAAATCTCTTACATATGAGTAGGGGGTTATGTTTTTCTTAAAGATTCCTTTCCAAGGCCTGTGCCAAGTGACTCGGCTGTGAATCCAGCAAGCGGAACCAATAACCATGGTCAGGCCAACCCACCAGGAGTCAAAGTATCATCTCATCAGCATCATCTCATCGCCTGATGACTAAGGACACTAGCTGACATCTGCAGTGAGGAAAGTAGCTGTGCTCCTCCCCTCAGCCCCTTCCCCTTTAAAACCCTGTCCCCTGTTCCTTGCTGGAAGGCAGGTTTTGATGCTTGTAAGTGTTTAGTCTTCTTAGTTGGCTAGCCTTCTCGATAAGCGCCTAATATGATTCAACTTTGTCTTCATTATTATACACAGCCACAGGCAGCCCAAGTGCAAATGAGGGTTTCCCAGTAACAGTTACACAACTGTGGTCCATCCACACCGTGGACTGATACTCAGCAATAAAAAGTACAAAACACCTCGCATTCTCCAGGGAATTCTGCTGAATGAAAAAAAGAAGAAAAAAGCCAATGCCCAAGGTTACAGACTATATAATTCCATTCATATAAAGTTATTGAAACAATAAAATTATATAACGAAGAACAGATCAAGGATGTTAAGGTTGAGGGATAAAGTGGAGAGGAAGTAGGTGGGGAAGCAGATGTGGTTATAAAACAGCAACAGGAGAGACTCTTGTAATTAAACTGTTCTGCATCCAGACTTTACTAATGTCAAAATCCTGGCTGTGACATTTCACTATTAATTTTGCCCCAGAATGGGGAACTATATAAAGTGTACATGATGTCTCTCTGTATTATCTCAAAACTGCACATGAATCTGTAATGATCTTAACATAAGATGTTCTGTTCAAATTTTATTTTTCTGTCCAAAAGGAAGGCAATCAAATGCTACCAGGGTGTCTAAGAATTAAAATAGCTTTTTTGTTGTTGATCTCTACATGGCTTAAAACCATTTGTTGAACACAGCTAATAGGCTTAGGATGGGGCAGGAATCAGGTGGGGGACATCTATATTTACTGTCAACAATAAAGTTTTTAAAAAGAAATAAATTGTGTGGGAATCTGGTGGGAAGCATCTTTAATACTCTCAGCAATTAAGATTTTTTAAAAGGAATAAATTAGAGGCATAGAAATAAAAAATAATAATTTTTACCATAAATGAACTCGGAAAGCCATAATTTTTAATATTGAAAGAATGTTTATAAGTAATTAAGAACTCAGGAAAAACAGACTTGAACTTTGTTGTCAAGACTCACTTTTTATTAGCACCAATCACATTGGGTAAGCGGTGGGCACGTAATAGACTTCCAAGTTTTGGGGGATCAGGTTGAGAATAAGGACAAAGAAGTGGCGGTGGTGATGCTTTTAGTGATGATAACGGTGGTGGTGATGGGGACAGGCTAAGTTCGGGGGTTAGAGATGTAGGTTTCATTTTGCAAATCAAAACTTGTCTGTAGATAGCAATTAAGTAACCAGAGTCGAGAATATGATTATGTCCAATTGTGATTTTTGTCCTTGTTTTATTTACACGTGCTGTTCACTTTAACATCTGCTTCATGATCTTTGCCTACATTTGAATACTTTAGCAGTTTTTGTGGTGTATTTATTCCTTTAATTTGGCCTTTTGTTTTATTCCTAAGACACCTTATAAAATTAACATCACTTCCTACTGATTAACTCAGCTTTAGGCTTAGTTAGTTGTATCTTTGCTATTTTCTCTTTTCCTCACTCTCTTAAATATGATTGCAGTGCCCAAATCCTCTTTAAAATGCTAACAGTTTTTTAAGTGAATTAAAATGTTAAGCAACCATTAAAAGGTCATTTGACCCTGACATTTAGGATATATGTATATTTCATGAATTATCATGAAACTATGTCTATTAACATACATTGTCAATCTCTTTTGAAATGTCCAACTTCTATGAGAGGAAAAAACATAGAAATGTATAAACCTGGATGAACTGGACATGTTTTGTTTTAACTTGTTTAAAAATTTAGAGCAATTCTGTATATTTGGAAATAATTTATTTAAAAAAAATGGGTCAATAATATTTTCTGTCCCAAATCATTGCCACACAAATTTTCAGTAAGAAAACCATTTTTTTTTTACATCATAAGCCAATTGTTATCATCCTATCAACAAAATGACTGAAGTGTTCTGTGTTCCTACCAATAATACCTAGAGACAAACATATCCTTTTTACCGATGTCTGGTGCTCTCTGGCTACACTGTCAGGGTATCTGAGGTGTGAACCAGCACACGATGCCTGGTGAATTTGGTTTGCAAATATGCACCTAAGTTGGGAGACTCAGGAAGGTTTGATAAACAGACTGTTTTCTGTCCGTGTACGAATTTCACCTGCTCTTTAATACAATGTGAAATGTCTATGAGGTGCCCTTGGGCAGAAACTCTTTGTTAACAAGCCATCAAGCTTAACTGAGATAACCTGCAGGAAATCTTTACTAAGCCGGTCAATTCTTGGAGGATGCTTGTACCTACCAGCGTGATACAGTGATTATCGTTTTTAAAGAGAGTCCCTAAGCGGCTGCTAGTTGTCCTTTGATGGATGTGAGTCAGTTCCCATTTGATAAAACACCCTCTTGTCTTCCTAGTCTAAATCCCATTTCCTGACACCTGTTAGGATATATATTTTTTTCCTTACGCAAAAACTGGTCTTCCCATGAATTCAATTTAAAAGCTGTGTACTCTCTAAGTCCACTAGTTTGAAATGGTGGAAAAACAGGCAGTTATTTCCAGCTAACTTTCAATAAATTCTGCATGACAGCTGCATGCTGAGTCAAAGGCTGTATGAAACATGAGCAGAATATCGATCGTCTATTTGCTTATCCGTTACCTGGCCTCTCCAGCACTGCTAGGGAGGTCTGGCCTTCAAGAAGAAGCTGAGCCGAAACCGGTTTGGCTCAGTGGATAGAGCGTCGGCCTTTGAACTGAACGGTCCCAGGTTCGGTTCTGCTCAGGGGCATGTACCTTGCTTGCGGGCACATCTCCACTGTGGGGCGTGCAGGAGGTGGCTGATCGATGTCTCTCTCATCGATGTTTCTGACTTTCTATCTCTCTCCCTTCCTATCTGTAAAAAATAAAATATCTATAAAAAAAAGAAGAAGAAGCTGAGATGACAGCAGATTGCCCTACTTTGGGGTGAGTGTTGGATATAGTGCTGACCTCTCCTCTCTTTTTTGAACATTTAAAAAATGTCCATAATAGTGCAGGCTCCACACTTTTGTAGCTGCCCTAAGACAGTACCTTGCAAGGGATGATTCTGCTTGTTGCTAAAACTACTCATCAATGTTACACCTATCAGTCCTTGCAGCTCCTGACCGGCTGCATATTCTGTAGAACTGTCCGCTTCAGAGGTGTCTGTGTTTCTGATGAACACACGCAAGGGTTCTGGTGAATGTCTGTCTTTTTGAAGCTCTCCCTGCCAGTCCCACAAAGGGATTTTCATAATCAAATTCTAAGACTCCCCAGGTAACTGCTGATTTAGTGCTACTTTTTCTTACAGTAGGACTTTGTAGTCAAAGTTCTTACAGACAGGAAAACTAACTTATTTTTATCTATTATATAGCCCTGTACACTTCAGAAGAGATAGTATATAGGAAAATTAACTAGCCATTAACATTGTTGACTCAGCTATCTATTTCCTTATAGAAATATATATACCTTTGTACCTCAAGGAAACTAAAAACAAGGACATTTTTTCTTTTTTTAGAAAACTGAACTGTGACTATATCAGATTGCCTTTAATAAAAAGATATCCTTTATATTGAGAAAAAATAGTTTTAATACATATTAACCTAAATAAGTATTTGCATCCCTTTCACATTACTATAAGTAATCACAGATTCATACCATGTTTAATTATGGCCTAAGATCATATTCTAGACTAAAGGCATATAAAAGGTATGATATGTTTATACGTAGAATTTATATTATACATATAATTTTTATATATTTGCCACCATCTTGAATCCTATTTGTGTTTATTACATTAATTATAACTATATTTTAATGATGCTTCTAAGTTACAAGACTGATAAATTTCTAAGTTGAAACATAAAATTTCCGTTTATGTTAATTAAAGTTTATTACTTAGCCAGCTGGTTGAGTTTTGGATAGTGGTCCCGAAAAAAGTACTGTTTTTAAGTTCATCTTTAGATTATCCACAGATTGGTTTGGGGTTAAAATGTTAAATAATATTTAAAATACCCCTGCGAACATTTTAATTTAAGAAAAATATGAATAATATGAATCCAAAATTATATTTGTTACACATTTTAGAAAACTAGCCAAATATATTAATAAATATCATTTGGATCAAGTCAAAATGAAACTTTAAAACTTGTAGATAATTAAAATATTCTGTCACTCAAATAAAATGATTAATGCCTTTTTTACCCTCAATCTATTTGTCTAGTAAGATTTGAATAGTCATCTTTGCCTCAGCAATTTCTAACCATTTCCAATCTGATTTTTTTCCCTAAGAAAACCATTGAAAATTGAACATAATACTAGTTTATTGAAGTCTCAAGTAGAGCCATGATATCCCAAATAGGGGAAGGTGGGAGTGAAACATTCCATATAAAGCAAAGGTTTAGTGAAATAAAAGACTGATGCATTTTCTAGATACCAGTAATTTTTTAAAATAACTGTTGGACCTTATACCATTTTTGCAGAATGCACTGAAGTGAATATTGCCTGGTCAACATATTTACTTGGTCAGATGAAATCCCTCTGTTGAGCATTGTACATAAAACCTTAGCTAGTTCATATGACTATATTAACAGTTATAATGATGACCATGGAATTTAATTAAGAAATATTTATTTTTTTGGTTGCTAGAGGGAGGGGATTGAAGGAGAGCTGGTTGAAAGAGGGAACAGATTAAGATATGAAAACTGCCAAAGAGAAAGACAGCATGGTGTTGTAAAGCATAGCATGGAAAATATTATCAATAATATTGTAATAACCATGTCTATATCATATGGGTACCATATCTATCAAGGTCATCACTTCATAAGATATTTAAATGTCTAGTCACTATGTAGCACACCTGAGACTAATACGTATGTCTATATGTCAACTATAATTGAAATTTTTTAAAATACTGGTTTTTAAAAAACATAAATACAAATAATCCTAAATAATACATTAGGAAAGCAAAACAAAGCAAAACAAATCCAAAGCTTCTATTTCCAGACTATAGAGTGCTATAGTGCAATCTGTTCAAAGATCATGAGTGCCTCATTTTGAAACTTTACTGGCTTTGATCTTAGACTCTGTCTTCAAACCCAACATTTGTTGAATGGGGACCTTTTCAGAAATGGTCCCTAAGCTAGCAGAGCAGGTATGTGTGGGCAGATCGCTTACACAAACATTTATTGAACGCTTTACCTGTGACTGGTAAATATATAGAGAGATGATTAGTCCTTCTCTGATGGAGTTTCCACTTTAATGTAGAAGTCAGTCAGCCTTTAAACAAATAATCACACACATAATGTGTTCTATTCTATACTTATACTGATGAACTAAAGCTGCAGGATATATAAGAATCATTCTGTACATCAGATGTTTACATAGATGTCATTTAAGTGTGCTGCTTGTTATATTAAGAAAATATACAATATTATTATTACTTATTCAATGACAAGCATTATAAAATCCAATTATTTTATATTAAAGTGTTTTAACTTGAATGATATTATGGCCTTTTCATTATCTGATACTCAAAACATTTAATTTAAACAATAGATAAGCTTACCATGAGACCAAAAGTTCCAAATTTAATGTAGAGATAATACTGTCTCAGTTATTTTGAAAAGTATCTTTCATATTGGTACAATTTTAATAAATTTCTGATCAGAAATAATATAGCTTGCATTGAGACATATTTAATTAAAATATTTATTTAGTTTTTACAAAACAGCATTATGCTCTGTAACTATGTGCCTTGATCTTTATATTTCAAAGTTAGTTGAGATGGCTTGGTCCTTTTTTCACTTAAAAAATTAGTCATCAGCATTTTAAAAACTAACTTCAGCAGAGAAAAGTTTATTTGAACATATTCATTGCTGTCATTCTCCCATGCGCAGCCCATGTTCATGAATTTATGTCATTTTCAACCAATAATTGTGGCCCAGACACATTTTTACTGTTATCTTTAGTGTGGCTTAATAGCTTTGGTTTTGAAGTAAAATCCAATTTGAAACTCTGGCATTCTCCTTAACTGTGTGTGTGACCATCAATAATTTATTAAATCCCTTTGCGGTTTAATTTTTTTATCATTGAAATAGTAATGATAACATATTTGACAGATTTGTGGAAACTAAATTGGCTGTGTTCCATCTGGCCTATGGTAGACAATAGACTGTAGCTAACTATTATGGAGATATCTGCATCTTACACATCATGAGTCCTATTATGCACAACAATTTAGGTGGTTTGAGAAGCACTCCTCGAAAGTGATCAGGTGATTTTTATAATAGTCAAAAATCATCTAATAGATAGTGAAAATAAAAAGAAACAGGTTTTTTACATTTGTTGGTGAGAGTGGAAATAGTCAAACAATTCTGAAAAACCATTTAGCATGCATTTAAAAACTAACATTTACTTATATACACCCTGCACATACACTCCTAAGTACTATCCCAGGGAAATGAAAACCTACCTTCCAAAAAAGTCCGTACCTAAATGGTCATAGCAAATGTCTTTTGACATGTAAATGAATAAACAAACTGTGGTACCTCCATGTAATGAAATATTAATTAGCAATAAAAAGCAACGAACTATTGAAACTTGAAAAAGGTTTGGATGGATCTCAAGGATATTATGCAGAACCTTAAGAAAAATGATTCTCAAAGCATGTACACACTGTATTATTCAAGTTTATAATCTTCTCAAGGTGACAAAATTGTAGCGGTAGAGAACAGATTAATGCTTGCCAGAGCTCCAGGTTAGAAGAGGATGTAATTATTAAGGTATCACATTAGGTCATTTCTTTGTGGTATTGAGACAGTTTTATATCCAATCTAGAAGCCTGTGCATGAAATTTGTGCACGGAGCGGCCAGGGTTGTGGGTGAAGGGGGGTGTAATTCAGACTGGCCTGCACCCTCTCCAATCTGGGATCCTTTGAGGATCGAGCCTAAACTGGAAGATGGACAGTCCTTTCACAATATGGGACTGCTGGCTCCTAACCACTCGCTTGCATAACTGACTGATTGCCCCTAACCTCTTCTGCCTGTCAGCTGATCACCCCCTAAATGCTTTCCTATTGGCCTGATTGATGCCTAACTGCTCCCCTGTTGGTCTGATCGCCCCAACCTGCCCTCCCCTGCTAGCCTGATGGTCCCCAACTGCCCTCCTCTGCCAGCCTAGTCACACCCAACTGCTTTCCCCTGCTGGCCTGATCTCACCCCAAACTGCCCTCCCCTGCAGACCTGGTCAACCCCAATTGCCCTCCACTGCTGGCCTCATTGTCCCTAACTGCCCTTCCCTGCTGGTCTGGTCACACCCAACTGCCTTCCCCTGTCAGCCTGATCATCTACAACTACCCTCCCCTCTGGCTATCTTGTGGTGGCCATCTTTGTGGCAGCAATCTTTGTAGTGGCCATCTTGTGATGACATGAGAGTGACCATCTTGTGGCAGCCATTTTATGATGATGTTGCATGAGGGCATTGCACCACCTAGGCTTTTATTATATAGGAGGATTGTGCAGATGGTTACTCAAAGCTACTTCTGGGATGAAATTTCATAGAAGCAGACCCCCCTCCTACGCACTCACACACACAAAAGAAGTGTATATAAAAATTGATGAAATCCATATAGAGTCTGTATTTTGGTTAATAGTATCATTGCAATGTCAGTTTCCTGGTTCTGACAATTACTGTGGATATATAAGAGATTTTTACTAGGGGAAGTAAGACATATTGTACATAGAGACTCTATATTATTTTCCAAATTGTTTTGAGTCAAACTAATTTTTTTATTTTTAAAAATATATTTTATTGATTTTTTTTTTACAGAGAGAAAGAGAGAAGGATAGAGGGAGAAACATCGATGAGAGAGAAACATCAATCAGCTGCCTCCTGCACACCCCCTACTGGGGTTGTTCCTGCAATCAACGTACGTGACCTTGACCAGAATTAAACCTGAAACCCTTCAGTTCACAGGTCGACACTCTATCAACTGAGCCAAACTGGTTCAGGCTAGTCAAACTATTTTAAAGTTATTTTTTAGAGCATTTAACTATGGCCCAGCCATAGTTATGGCATAGTGGATGAGTGTCAACCTATGCACCAAGAGGTCACACTTTGATTACGAGTTAGGGCACATACTCGGGTAGCAGGCTCAATCCCAAGTTGGGACATGAAGGAAGCAGGCAATGTTTCTCTCTCATAATTGATGTTTCAATTTCCTTCTCCTTTCCTCTCTGAAATCAGTACAAATATAATTTTTAAAAAGCATTTAACTATGGACACACCTTATAGAGCTTCAGTTTCATTTGCTTTAGTCACATCATTTGTAGCTAAATTTTGGAAATAGTTTGATTTTCACGCATTCATCTGGTAATAAACAAAAATAATTAGAATTTAGAAACAGAAGAAAATATTTAAGGACTCTACTTTTCGTTTGTAAGTCTTTACTCTTAACGTGAAATAACGACAAAAAGTATATTTATTTGCAAATAAAAGTGGTTGTAGATATCAGGATACCAAAATAAAAACAAACACATTCTTCCTTATTAATCATATTCTGAAGTCTAATAATACAAGATGCTGTTCTACCAATAAATTATCAATGTAAAGTTCATTACTTTATGTTCTTCTTTTTATTCTTTGACATAATAAATGTTTCCTGGGTTACCATCATTTTATTTATCGAAACTTACTAATAGACTTTAAACAGGAAGAGATGCTGACTATAAAATGTGGCTTTAGTGTATACAGTGAAAAAAATTTAAATAGAATTCAGATTTTATGATCAGCATTTCTTTATGATGATGACAATAAATTATGTAAAGCTGTCTCTCTATCATACACATCATCTATATCTATCTGTCTCAGTTTGCTTTCCTGAGAAGCAAACCCTATCACAAAGATTCAAGCACAAGTAGTTATTTTGGAATGTCACCTTGGGAAAAAAATACCAGAGAAAGAGGAGGCAAGACAGGAAATACAGCCAATTAAGAGTTTACTTTAAGCAAATCACTATTGTGGTTAAATGGAACTGAATCTCACAAGGGAAATCTGGGACCCAGTATAAACTATGTTCCTCAGAATTACTCCATAAAGGGCAAGGGAATCAACTCTCATCAGTATTTGGCTAAGTCTTCTTGTGGGGAAAGAACAGATAGGGATGACCAGATTGACAAGGGAGGGCAGACTGGGGGACCAGGCCTGCAGTGGAGGGCAGTTGAGGATAACCAGGCCAGCAGGAGAGGGCAATTGAGGATGACCAGGCCAGCAGGGGAGGGAAGTTGGGGGCAACTGGGACAGCAAGGGAGCAGTTAGGTGTCAATCAACTTGGCAGGGGAGTGGTTAGGGGGTGATCAGGCTGGCAGGCAGAAGCAGCTAGGGACAATCAGGAAGGGAGGCAAGCAGTTGCGAGCCAACAGTCCCAGATTGTGAAAGGGATGTCCGACTGCCTGTAAATAAATCCAATCCCATAAAGACCAGGCCTAAATCAGCAGTCAAACATTCCCCGAGAGATCCTGAGATTTGAGAGGGTGCAGGCTAGGCTGAGGGACATCGCTCTTTCAGTGCACGAATTTTGTGCACCGGGCCTATAGCCTATTATAAAAAGAGAGGCAGGCATAATAGATTTTCAGATACTATGGAAACCTCATATAAGAAAAGTCTAACGTGGTTGAATCATATTTCTAAGAATAAATAAAGAGAATAAAAACAAAATTATAACAAAGATAAAGTGTCCTTCCACGCCCTTCCACTTTCTTTTATTTATAATGATCACCTCAATATGGACTTAAAGTGGACAGGTGGAAACTCAGGCTCAATTTATACAGAACAGAATGGTATCATTCAAATCTCTGTTATTTTTCCTCAGAAAAATACATTTTGGGACAAAACTTGATAATCTTGCTCGAACTATTGATAGTCAGGTAAAGAAAAAAAAACTTTAAAAATCAAATTACTGTGAAACACAAGAAAACACAACTGCCTAAATTTAAATTTCTAAGTGGAAAAATGGTTAATTACACTGCCTCTTGCATAGTTGTTAAATGTTCAGTTTTGCACGGCACGTGTGAAAGTGAAAGGGGACTTTCGATAAATTACTACAGAAAATGTAATGGATAATATTTTGATATAACTGTAATTTATTATACCTCCAGTGATAATCCAATACTCATACTTTAATTTGTAGGTATGACCAGGACATACCTTTTTAAGCCTTTCATTTTCTATGAAAGAAAAAGGCAAGACTTAGAATTTAAACAAGACTTATTATTCCTGAAATGCTTGGCCTGCGAAGATGAATAGAATGTGTCTTTTGATGTTCAGCAGTGTTATTTAAAAATTATAATGCAGGACATTATTTATTCTAGAGTTGAATCATTGAAAGAGAGGTGAATCAGCAAGGTGCCAAAGAGGAAGCCACCTTGAAATGGATTAAATGAAATAATTGTGTGAACATATGGCCTGGAAATTAAATTGATTCCGCTAAACAAGTTATACTAAGTAGATCATGTAATTTTCAGACATCTGGTCAGGTGATCACAATTGAAAGAAATTACATTTTGAGACTTTGAGAAAGACAGAGGGGCCTATTTGTCTATGGTTTACAAGAGAATATAAAATAAGATTCAAATTGTGAGTGATCTAAAAAAAATTTTCCCTTTTTAAAAACATGCACAGAAAGATAAGGTCCTTGATTAAACATATCAGAGAGGTTTTCTGAATCAAATCTGTCAGACATCCACTAGTATGTTATCAATATGGATTCATTGATTTACTCACTTAAACAGCATATATTTACTGAGCACCAATTCTCTTAGGCTCACTATAAAATGTTATAGTTGACAAATTTTTTATTCTAGAGAAGGGAATCAAAATATTACACAATTGTCTTTGTATTAAGATCAGAAAGACAGGTGCATATGTTTAAAATATCTTTTTACTGATTTCAGAGAGGAAAGGAAGGGGAGAGAGAGAGAGAAACATCAATGATGAGACAGAATCATTGAATAGCTGCCCCCTGCATGTCCCCCACTGGATATTAATCCCACAACCCAGGCATGAGCTCTGGATAGGAATTGAACCCTTTCAGTCTGCAGAAGAATATTCACTGAGTCAAATCAACTAAGGTGACACATGCATATTTAATTGATAAAACTGTATCTGCAAAATCATATTTACCATAAAGAATGTATGTTTCTTGGTCACTGACTTGCTGTTTAAACTCAATACAAAAATATACACTTAATTGTTTTAATATGTTTTTATTGATTTCAGGTAAATGGTTAGAAACATCAATGATGAGAGCGAATCATTGATCAGCTACCTCCCACATGCCCCCTACGGAGAATTGAGCCCCAACCTAGACATGCCCCCAAAACATGACCAGAATAGAACACAGGACACTTTAGTCCCAGGCCAACACTCTATCCACTGGCTAAACCAGCTAGGGCATAAAATATACATTTAGATAACTTTCTTCACTTTGACTGTTGTTCCCAAGTATACACATATATAAAAATTATATGAATACAACTGTTAGGTAACTTTCAAAACATATCTGGTGTGCATTTAATTTATGAGGCATGAATGGCCGCTGATTTAATTTTTAAAAATTCAATATATAATATAGTAAGACTTTTATATTTGATGTGAAAACAATGATTTCAGGAAATTTGGGCTATTTGGTCAACATAAAGTTTAGGATTCCATATTAAAAGGAGATATTGAATGGTGCCCTGGCTGGGTAGCTCAGTTGGTAAGAATATAATTTCTATTTGCCAAGGTTGTGTGTTTGCTCTCTATTCAGAGTACATTCAAGAATCAACCAATGAATACATAAATAAGCGGAACAACAAATTGGTGTTTCACTTTCTTTCTTCTTTCCAATCTCTATCTATTAAAAAGAAGGAATTCTCACCATTTGCAGCAACCTGGATGGAGCTGGAGAGCCTTATGCTTAGTGAAATAAGCCAGTCTATGAAGGAGAAGCACCACATGATCTCACTCATTTGTGGATAATAAAGAACATTATAAACTGATGAACAAAGGGATAGATACAGACAGTAAAGCTTCAAACAGACTGAAATTACAGCAGGAAGATTAAAGTTAGGTGGGGTAGATGGGAGATCAATCAAGGGACTTGTATGCATGCATATAAGCATAACCAATGAACATAGACACTGGGGGGGGTTGGGGTATGCCTGGGAGGGAGGGGGAGCATGGGGAGACATGTATAAAAAATTAATAAAAAAATAATAAAAATAAAAAAAAGAAAGAGCAAAAAATAAATAAATAAAAATCAATTTTTAAAAAAGCTTTGCATATATTGAATGGTAACTGTAGTTTTTTCAATGAACAGATAATTACAATCTACACTAAGAAAAGAGAAACATGCAAATTAACCATCACTCCACTACACCTCCCAGCCAATCAGGAGGGAATATGCAAACTAAAAGGTCAAAGATGGCAGCCGCCCAGCTGCTCCAGGTGGAGTGACAGGATGGGGCAGGATGCCTGCTAGGAGAGGGAAGTCGGGAGGAGGGTGGATCTACAGGAGCAGCACTCTGGGCTGCAGGAATACAAAGGCTGCAGACTCCAGAGTCCTCAGCCAAGATGAAGATGGCAGTCTGCAGCAAAGATGGCAGAATCTGGCCAGAGTCTGCAGCAAAGATGAAGATGGCAGATTCTTGCTGGAGTCTGCAGTGAAGACGGGTCCCGGGTGCAGGAGGAAAACTGGAAAACCGGTGTTGGAAGCCAAGGGAAGGATGGCCTATTGCATGGATGGGCGCTAAATATTAAGACTTAAATCCATAGTTTTAAATCCATGGATATATATTTGACATAACACTGAATCATTGTGAAATTTTTATGTGAATGACATTTTACAATAAAATTGAGTATCAGAGATTGTATTTGTCTAAGGTAGCCAGAATGTGGGACCCAGAAAGATCCCTACCAAAATTTGTGTTTTGTAGCACCACTGCAAACTTAAGTGCATGAGCACATACACACGTGCACAGCATTTATTTTGTTATCAAAAGAGTAATATGCAAATTAACTGTCACTTCATAATAAGATCGTGGGGTCCAGAGTCCATAAGGAGGAAATATGCAAAGAGATGCAACAAAGATGGCGATGATGGCAGGGCCACGGAGCTGGCTGGAGCAGGCAAGAGGTGGAGGCTTGGCTTCCTTGGTTGCCCCAGTCAGCCCCGTGGTCCCCACCCAGACAAAGCCATAGTAGCAGGGCCGAGGCAGACACAGTTAAGGGCGATCGGACCAGGAGGGGAGGGCAGTTGGGGGTGATCAGGCCAATGGTGGGGGAAGTTGTGGGTGAGGAGGCCAGTAGGGTTGTGTCAGTTGAGTGTGAGAAGGCCATGGAGGGGTAGGTGGGGGTGATCAGACTGGAGGGAGAC
>PVJN01010799.1:0-19092 GCA_004026805.1 Lasiurus borealis
ATTCGCTAGATTGCTTGACCGATGATTTATATTATTGTTCCTGATGCAAATAGCTGTGTCCACATGAAATAGAAACCAATAGATTAAGTGATTTTTGATGCCCAATAGTGAAATATACCATGATTATGTATGTATTTTCAAAGACAAAAAAATACTAATCTATGTATTATAGTGGGACACATATACACACATATACTTACATATCACTCTGACATAAATCCACATATAGAAACATTCATATATACCTATACCTACATAGAAAATAAATATAGATATGAGATGAAGAACAAAAGGTTGTCAAATATATGAACTCAATATTTTTAGTAATTGTCATCAAGAAATAGAATAATTGTAGATACCATTTATTTTGAAAGCTAAGAAATGAATATTTCTTTTTACTCTTAGTTGAATGAGCTGAAATTCAATTATTGAAGGATTTCAAAAACTCTTCCTTTGTCATTGTGTTTCTGAGGGCTTTCTACAAGAAAATAGTAAGCTGATGTTGGCATTCAGATACTCTGTTGGTGTATGAAATAATGAATATATTTTTCCACTGGCCAGTGACAGCTTTTGTGGAATGGGGGCACTTCCACTGTAAATCCATAGTTTTCCTTCTTTTCTGAGACAAAATGAGCACAACCATAGAGGGAGATGTGGTAGCTTCCTCAGAACAGGAAGTGTTTGGGAAGCAGAGATTCCATCAGGACAGCAAGTCCCCATCATGTTACCCCGGGTCAGTTACCGCAGGAGCTGAGCGGACTGTGGAGATCGGTTCTCTGATTGGCTGCACGAAGGGAGCAAACACCCTGAGAGTCAGAGTCGGGGCTCCGCTTCCCACCCGCCACCGAGGCCAGCACGAGCCACAGAGGCCAGGGCTCCGGGCCTTTCTGCAAAGGGAGACACAGACACCGCTGCTCCACCCCTATCAGGCCTCATCTGTGATCAGACCATCACACTCAACGGATATGAGCACGTTTGACTGACTTAGACACAGTATCCTAATTTTATATTATTACCTGAATATATCGCTTACTTTTTAAAAAACACCACTGGTATTTCTTTACTTTTATAAAAACTAGAGGCCTGGTGCACGAAATTTGTGCACGCATAAGGTCTCTAGGCCAGGCCAGGATTCAGGGCTGATCAGGGCCTCTCTTCACCAACTGTGTGCAAGGCCCTTTCTTCATTCGGCGCCACCCCATGGTGGTCAGCCAGCATCATAGTGAGCAATCAAACTCCTGGTCTCCTGGTCAAACTCCCAATGAGACACTTTACATATTAGCCTTCTCTCTAGATAGATTGTATTTTCTCACGGGGATTCAGATTTCACGGAAATCCAGATTTCTAGCAGACCTTTCTGGACTCAGCTGTGTTTGTCATCAGTCTCAGCTGAGCCATGAAATGCTCACCATTACGTCCTGTTTTTTCGTTCCTGATGGGAGTGAAGCTAATGCCTCGTGTGCTGATGGCGGTGATGAAGGATGCCAGGGAGACACAGGGAGAGCAGAGGAAAGCGCACAGACATGTTCAGTTACAATGTTGGAGTTCAAAGACCTCACATGAAAGGAATTCACCCCAATCCATGTTGGCTTCTGGACCAGCTGTTTGAGGACAGAGTGGACTGAGATCATGTGCTCAAAGCCCAGCACACGGGTCAGATCCACAGAACAAGCGTCGTGTGCAGATGGGTGACTCCCACCATCAGCTCATCATATACCGGGCCTGTCATCCCTTGAACAAATGGGAGGATTGACTGGAGAAATAGTGGTGACAGAAAACACGTGTTTGATAAGAAAAGATATTGATATGGTACGTAGTCGTTGCTCTCTCTTGTTGACTGAAATCTGAATACTATCCAAATAGAAGCAAGATGTTGATAAATATAAAGCCACTAACATTTCCAAATAATGTTATCATTTCAGAGTAGAATGATTAATCTTTTTATCTATTTTTCTACCTTTCTCTGTGCTTGTGAGTGTGTGAAGGAAAAATGACTGTTAGCCAGGAGGGTCGCTTCCCCGTTGGACAGTGAAGTGGATGCACCCAGAACCACGTCCCCATCATTGCGTTTCATGAATAAACCAACAACCATTCTTTGTGTTAAATTTCAATGTTTTATTGGAAGGTGAACAGATAGTCCAATGAGTTCTGACAGCAAAGGTAGAGGATCCTAGGCTAATAAGAGAGATGCAGACATAGTTGAAAATCTACCCATAATCCTGAGAAGTAAAGACGTTGGTGGAATCACCCAGCATGAGGTCAGCTGTCCGGTCACTCAGATCCAATGTGGGAGGATGTCCCTTGTACGTTCAGAGGCTGAGCTGCTGGGCAGGGTCTCAGTAGAAGCCAGAGTATCCGTATCCCCCACAGCAGCACGGGCGCCAGCAGCCACAGCCGTACCTTCTGTAGCCACAGCCACAGCCCAGGCCGCCCCAGCCCCAGCCGGAGCCATAGCCATAGCCCAGGCCTCCAAGGCCACCCCAGCCATAGCCGAGGCCTCCGTAGTAGCTGCCGTAGTAGCACATGGTGTCAGGGGGAGTGTGTATCTGTTTAGGATGAGATCCTGAGAGTGAGAGCCAGCGAGTGGGGAGGGAGCTTATATACCTGAGCCAGCAGGTGCTGAGTCACGTGTGCCCCGTTTGTGTTATGTTTACTATCATTGCATCTACATAACAACCTCATTAATTCTTTCTGGCCCGCCCCCTCGTTAAAATGTCTGAAATGTCTTTGTAGTTTGGGTAGAGTGGCCCTTCAAGGTCGTTTTACCACTTTATCAGCTCATGTGGTCCACATGTTACATACGTGTAAGCTGAGTGTCCCCCACGCCACAGGGTAGCCGTGGGAATTCACTGCATCAGGTCTGAGAATGAAGCCGTGTTTTCACATCTGGGCGTGCCAAACCCAGGGACATTTCTCACGCCCCGCCCACCCATCCCATGGGATCACGTGTCTCACTCAATGCTCCTTCCACCTGGGTGTCTGAGCGGCTGCAATTTCCCTTGTTGCTGTGATTCACTCACACGTTAACTCAAAGACGCAGGTACATGCCCAGCTCTGCACGTTTCCACCTCCTTCCAGAGCGAGTGTGGGAAGCTGTGTGCTTCCCCTAAGCCTTTCTGTGACCTTCACACATCCTAAAAAGGAAGCCTGTGTCTGTAAAAGAGGAGATCCAGGCAGGTGAGAGATGTGGGGAGAGGGGAGGGGACAGTGGGGGAGAGACCAGGGAGGGGTCGCAGCCTTGAGGCACCCCTGGGAGAGACTGGTTCCAGAGCAGAGGAGCCGATGGTGGAGGATGAGCTCTGATGAGTCCTCTGAAAGGAGGTCCTGGCCACTGCCCTGTGCTGGGTTCAGAGCGATGATCCTGAGAGCAAACGTGGGAAGAAGCCCGTGGAACAGCACAAGGACCAAGGAGCACACACGCCTGGCAGGTGCGAGTCAATGGGTGAGTGACAACCTGGGAACCAGGGGGTCAGGGTTCAATTCCCTTTCAGGGCACAGGCCTGGGTGTGGGCTCCATCCCCAGTAGGGCGTGTGCGGGAAGAAGCCAATCAGTGATTCTCTCTCTTTGATACTTCTATCTCTCTCTCTGTCTCTCTCTCTCTCTCTCTCTCTCTCTCTTCCTCTCTCTCTCTCTCTCTCTCTCTCTCTCTCTCCTCCCTTATTCTGTGAAATCAATAAAAATATATTTAAAAGAAATCACAAAGAATGGACTTATTTAATAATTATGAACCAATATTGGTTACTGACTGTCACGAGCAATAATGGCTTCCGTTTTGCACATCAGAGCGAAAAGTGGAAAGTGCGCCCGTCCCAATGGTCGCTGTGGGAGGAGAACAGGAAGCACATCCTGGTTCCCCCTCGGGCTCCGCACCGACGCTCCCGGGTCCCCTGGTTCTTGCTGCCTCTCCTGGCTGCTCCCCGCTCTCTGCACAAGATGCAGCTCACTGTGCAGGCGGAGGGGAAGGCGCTCTGGAAGGAGGTGGAAACGTGCAGAGCTGGGCATGTACCTGCGTCTTTGGTTAACATGTGAGTGAACTGCAGCAACAAGGGAAAGTGCAGCCACTCAGACACAGGTCGCAGGAGCATTGAATGGGACACGTGACCCCATGGGATGGGTGGGCGGGGCGTGAGGAGTGTCCCTGGGTCTAGCATGCGCAGACGTGAAAACACGGCTGCCTTCTCGGACCTGATGCCGCAACGTCCCCACGGCTCCCCTGCGGCGTGGGGGACACTCAGCTCACACGTATGTAGCGTGTGGACCATGTGAGCTGATAAAGTAGTAAAACGACTGTGAAGGGCCACTCTCCCCAAACTACAAAGACATTTCAGACATTTTAACGAGCGGGCAGGCCCCTCCCTGAGTGCTGGAAGGAAGAATTAATGAGGTTGTTATGTGAATGCAATGATAGTAAACATAACACGAACGGGGCACGTGTGACTCAGCACCTGCTGGCTCAGGTATATAAGCTCCCTCCCCACTCGCTGGCACTCACTCTCAGGATCTCATCCTAAACAGAAACACACTCCCCTGACACCATGTGCTACTACGGCAGCTACTACGGAGGCCTCGGCTATGGCTGGGGCGGCCTGGGTGGCCTGGGCTATGGCTATGGCTCCGGCTGGGGCTGGGGCGGCCTGGGCTGTGGCTGTGGCTACAGAAGGTACGGCTGTTGTTGCTGGCGTCCATGCTGCTGTGGGGGATACGGATACTCTGGCTTCTACTGAGACCCTGCCCAGCAGCTCAGCCTCTGAACGTACAAGGGACGTCCTCCCACATTGGATCTAAGTGACCGGACAGCTGAACTCATGCTGGGTGATTCCACCAACATCTGTACTTTTGAGGATTATGGGTAGATTTTCAAGTATGTCTGCATCTCCCTCATTAGTCTAGGATTTTCTACCTTTGCTATCAGAACTGATTGGACTATCTGTTCACCTTCCAATAAAGCATTGAACTTGAACAAAAAGAATGGTTGTTCGTTTTTTCATGAAACGCAATGATGAGGACGTGGTTTGGGCACATCCACTCCACTGTCCAAGGGGGAAGTGACCCTCCTGGCTAACAGTCATTTTTCCTTCACACACTCAGAAGCACACAGAGAGGTAGAAAAACAGATATAAAGATTAATCATTCTACCCTGAAATGAAAACATTGTTTGGAAATGTTAGTGGCTTTATATTTATCAACATCTTGCTTCTATCTGGATAGTATTCAGATTTACGTCAACAAGAGAGAGCAATGACCATGTACCATATCAATACATTTTCTTATCAAACATGTGTTTTCTGTAACCACTATTTCTCCACTCAATCCCCCCATTTGTTCAAGGGGTGACAGACGAAGTGTATGATGGGCTGAGGGTGGGAGTCACCCATCTGCACACGACGCTTGTTCTGTGGATCTGACCCCATGTGCTAGGTTCTGAGCACATGATCTCAGTCCACTCTGTCCTCAAACAGCTGGTCCAGAAGCCAACGTGGATTGGGGTGAACTACTTTCATATGAGGTCTTTAATCTCCAACATTGTAACTGAATGTGTCTGTGCACTTTCCTCTGCTCTCACTGTGTCTCCCTGGCATCCTTCGTCACCACCATCAGCTCAGGAGGCATTGGCTTCACTCCCATCAGGAAAGAAACAAAATGTAATGGTGAGCATTTCATGGCTCAGCTGAGACTGATGACAAACACAGCTGAGTCCAGAAAGGTCTCCTAGAAATCTGTATTTCCTTGAAATCTGAATCCCTCTGATAGAATACAATCTATCTATAGAGAAGGCTCATATGTAAAGTGTCTCATTGGGAGTTTGATCAGGAGACTAGGAGTTTGATTGCTCACTATGATGTGGGCTGACCAGGGGGTGGCACTGAATGAATGAAGGGCTTTGCCGGCAGCTGGTAAAGAAGGGCCCTGGTCAGTAGCCAGAAAGCCCTGATCAGCCCTGAATCCTGGCCTGGCCTAGAGACCTTATCCGTGCACCAATTTCATGCACCAGGCCTCTAGTTTTTATAAGTGTAAAGAAATACCAGTGGTGTATTAAAAAAAATTAGCAATATATTCAGGTAATAATATATTAAGATACTTTGTCTAAGTCGGTCAAACGTGGTCACATACGTTGAGTGTGACCATGGAATCACAGATGAGGTGTAGTAGGCGCGGAGCAGAGGTGCCTGTGGCTCCCTCCGCAGAAAGGCCCGGAGCCCTGGCCTCTGTGGCTTGTGCTGGCCTCAGTGGAGGGTGGGAAGCGGAGCCCCGACTTTGACTCTCAGGGTGTTTGCTCCCTTCGTGCAGCCAATCAGAGAACCCATCTCCAGAGTCCTCTCAGCTCCCGGGAGTAACTGGTCCCAGAGATGTGACAAGGACTTCCTGTCCGGGCAGAATCTCCGCTTCCCGAACACTTCCTGTTCTGAGGCAGCCACCACATCTCACTCTATGGTTGTGTTCATTTTGTCTCAGTAAAGAAGGAAAACTATGGACTTACAGCAGAAGTGCCCCCATTCCACAAAAGCTGTCACTGGCCAGTGGAAGAATATATTCATTATTTCATACATCAACAGAGGGTCTGAACGCCATCATCAACTCACTATTTTCTTGTAGAAAGCTCTCAGAAACACAATGACAAAGGAAGAGTTGTTGAAATCTTTCAGCTCATTGAAATAAGAGTAAAAAGAAATATTCATTTCTTAGCTTTCAAAAATAAATAGTATCAAAAAGATATTATGTTTGTTCTATTTCTTGATGAAAAATAATAAAAACATTGAGTTCATATATTTGACAACCTTTTGTTCTTCATCTCTTCTATCTATCTTTATTTTCTATGTAGGTGTGGGTATATATGAATGTTTCTATATGTGGATTTATATCAGAGTGATATGTGTGGTATGTATCTCACTGTGTTACATAGATTACTATTTTTTTCTTTGAAGATACATACATAATCATGGTATATTTCACTATTGAGCTTCAAAATGAATTGTTAATCTATTGGTTTCTATTTCATGTGGACACAACTATTTGCATCAGAAACAATAATATAAATCATCACAGTCAAGCAATCTAGTTAACTGACTGACGTACCAATGAGACTCTTCAATGTGGGAGACGTATTGGTGATCCCTTAGCTTCAAAGTGACTCCTTGGGAGTGAAAACTCTCTCTTGCCTTTCAGAGGACTCATCAGAGCTCATCCTCCAGCATCCGCTCCTCTGCTCCGGACGAGTCTCTCCCAGGGGAGCCTCAGGCTGTGACCCCTCCCCTGTCTCTCCGTCACTGTGCCCTCCCGGCTCCTCACGGCTCTCACCTGCCTGGATCTCCTCTTTTACAGAATCAGGCTCCGTTCTTAGGGCGGGTGAGGGTCACAGAGAGGCTTAGGGGAAGCACAGAGCTCCCACACCTGCATGTGGGCACCTTCCCTGGTGCTTAGCACAGAGACATGAACGGCTCAGGAGTCATGATGATGGACTCACACGGGTAATGGTGAGGTCGGTCTCCAAGCCCACGTGGTGCCAGGAGCTCGATCCTGGGGTGTCCTGTCCTCTGGGAACATCGCTCAGGGGGTCTCTGACCTGCACCGTGAGCAGAGGGCTCTGTGCTCCGCAGACACAATGAGCAAACAGAGGAGAGGAACGGAGGCTCAGGAGGGAGGGACACAGGAGAGGGAGGCAGTCAAGAGGTGTCTGACCGGGCACTGCCCACGCCACTGGCGGATGGGACGTCACCACCGAGGAGCCCGGAGATTCGTGGTGGCCGGCAAGGAGGGAGACAGGTGGGGAAAGGGATTTCAAGAGAGGAGATTATTCCACGTGACCCTGTGCTCCTGGTCACATGACCCGCATTTGTCCACACCCAGAGGACAGGCCTCCTGAGCCCTTCACGTATCGTGTGCTGAGCACCAGGGAAGGTGCCCATGTGCGGATGTGCTAGCTCTGTGCTTCCCCTAAGCCTTTCTGTGACTGTCACAGCCCTAAGGACGGAGCCTGTTTCTGTAAAAGAGGAGATCCAGGCAGTGAGAGCCGTGGGGAGCGGGGAGGGACAGTGGGGGAGAGACCAGGGAGGGGTCGCAGCCTTGAGGCACCCCTGGGAGAGACTCATCCCTGAGCAGAGGAGCCGATGCCGGAGGATGAGCTCTGATGAGTCCTCTGAAAGGAGGCCCTGGCCTCTGCCCTGTGCTGGGTTCAGAGCGCTGTTCCTGAGAGCAAACGTGGGAAGAGGCCCGTGGAACAGCACAAGGACTGAGGAGCACACAGGTCTGGCGGGTGCGGCTCAGTGGGTGAGCGTCGACCTATGAACCAGGAGGTCAGGGTTCGATTCCCGGTCAGGGCACAGGCCTGGGTTGTGGGCTCCATCCCCAGTAGGGCGTGTGCAGGAGGAAGCCAATCAGTGATTCTCTCTCATTTTTGATACCTCTCTCTCTCTCTCTCTCTCTCCCCTCCCTTCCTCTCTGAAATCAATAAAAGTGTATTTAAAGGAAATCATAAGCAATTAATTTATTTAATAATTATGAACCAATATTGGTTATCGACTGTAAGGAGCAATAATGGCTTCCATTTGGCACAAAAGAGCGAAAAGTGGAAAGTTGCCCGTCCCGATGGTCGCTGTGCGAGGAGGACAGGAAGCACATCCTGGGTTCCCCCTCGGGCTCCGCACCGATGCTCCCGGGTCCCCTGGTCCTCGCTGCCTCTCCTGGCTGCTCCCCTCTCTCTGCACAAGATGCAGCTCACTGTGCAGGCAGAGGGGAAGGCGCTCTTGGAAGGAGATGGAAACATGCAGAGCTGGGCATGTACCTGCGTCTTTGGTTAACATGTGAGTGAACTGCAGCAACAAGGGAAAGTGCAGCCGCTCAGACACCCAGGTCGCAGGAGCATTGAATGGGGCACGTGATCCCACGGGATGGGCGGGCGGGGCGTGAGGAGTGTCCCTTGGTCTGGCACGCCCGGAGGTGAAAACACGGCTGCCTTCTCGGACCTGATTCAGCGACCTCCCCACAGCTCCCCTGCGGCGTGGGGAACACTCAGCTTACACGTATGTAACGTTTGGACCACGTGAGCTGATAAAGTGGTAAAACGATGGTGAAGGGCCACTCTACCCAAACTACAAAGGCATTTCAGACATTTTAACGAGTGGGCGGGCCCCTCCCTGAGTGTGGGAAAGAAGAATTAATGAGGTTGTTATGTAGATGCAGTGATAGTAAACATAACACGAACAGGGCACACGTGACATAGCACCTGCTGGTTCAGGTATATAAGCTCCCTCCCCACTCGCTGGCACTCACTCTCAGAATCTCGTCTGGAACAGAATCACACTCCCCCTGACACCATGTGCTACTACGGCAGCTACTACGGAGGCCTCGGCTACGGCTGGGGCGGCCTGGGTGGCCTGGGCTATGGCTATGGCTCCGGCTGGGGCTTGGGCGGCCTGGGCTGTGGCTGTGGCTACAGAAGGTACGGCTGTGGCTGCTGGCGTCCATGCTGCTGTGGGGGATACGGATACTCTGGCTTCTACTGAGACTCTGCCCAGCAGCTCAGCCTCTGAATGTACAAGGGACGTCCTCCCACATTGGATCTAAGTGAACGGACACCTGACCTCATGCTGGGTTATTCCACAGTCATCTTTATTTCTCAGAATTATTGGTAGATTTTCAACTATGTCTGCATCTCCCTCATAAGCCTGGATCCTCCACCTTTGCTGTCAGAACTCAATGGACTATCTGTTCACCTTCCAATAAAGCATTGAACTTGAACACAAAGAATGGTTGTTGGTTTGTTCATGACACGCAACTATGGGGATGTGGTTCTGGGTGCATCCACTCCACTGTCCAAGGGGGAAGCCACCTTCCTGGCTAACAGTCATTTTTGCTTCACACACTCACAAGCACGGAGAAAGGTAGAAAAATAGATATGAAGATTAATAATTCTACTCTGAAATGAAAACATTGTTTGGAAATGTTAGTGGCTTTATATTCATCAATATAAAGTATTCAGATTTATGTCAATAAGAGAGACCAACGACAATGTACCATGTCAATACATTTTCTTATCAAACACATGTTTTCTGTAACTACTATTTCTCCACTCAGTCCACCCATTTGTTCACGTGGTGACAGACAGGGTGTATGATGGGCTAATGGTGGGAGTCACCCATCTACACACGACGCTTGTTCTATGGATCTGACCCATGTGCTGGGCTCTGAGCACGGGATCTCAGTCCACTCTGTCCTCAATCAGCTAGTCTAGAAGCCAACATGGATTGGGGTGAATTCCTTTCATGTGAGGTCTTTGAACTCCAACATTTTAACTGAACTTGTCTGTTTGCTTTACTCTGCTCTCACTGTGTCTCAATGGCATCCTTCGTCACTACCATCAGCACAGGAGGCATTAGTTTCACTCCCATCAGGAAAGAAACAACAAGACGTAATGTTGTGTGTTTCATGGCTTAGCTAAGACTGATGACAAGCACCTGCGTCCAGAAAGTTCTCTTAGAAATAGGGATTTCCATGAAATCTAAATCCCCTGGTAAAATACAATCTCTCTGGTAGAAGGCTCATATGTGAAGTGTCTCCTTGGGAATTCGACCAGGAGACCAGGAGTTTGATTGCTCGCTATGATGTGGGTTGATCAACAGGGAGTGGCGCCCAATGAAGGAAGGGGCTTGCTGGCAGCTGCTGAAGAAAGGCCTGGGTCAGCAGCTGGAAGGCCCTGATCTGCCCTGAATTCTGGCCTGGCCGAGAGACCTTATCCGTGCACAAATTTCATGCACCAGGCCTCTAGATTTTTATAAGTATAAAGACATGCCAATGGTGTTTTTTAAAAAGTAAGCGATATATTCAGGTAATAACATATTAAGATACTTTGTCTAAGTCGGTCAAAGTTTGTCAAACACGTTGAGGGTGACAGTCTGATCACAATGAGGCGTGATAGGTGTGGAGCAGAGGTGCCTGCAGCTCCCTCTTCAGAAAGGCCAGGAGCCCTGACCTCTGTGGCTTGTGCTGGCCTTGGTGCTGGGTGGGAAACGGAGCCCCGACTCTGACTCTCAAGGTATTTGCTCCCTTCGTGCAGCCAATCAGAGAACCCATCTCCAGAGTCCGCTCAGCTCCCAGGAGTAACTGATCCCGGGAGATGGGACAGGGACTTACTGTCCAGGCGGAATCTCCGCTTCCCAAACACTTCCTGTTCTGAGGCAGCTGCCACATCTCACTCCATGGCTGTGTTTGTTTTGTCTCAGAAAAGAAGGAAAACTATGGATTTACAGCAGAAGTGCCCCCATTCCACAAAAGCTGTCACTGGCCAGTGGAAGAATATATTCATTATTTCATACACCAACAGAGGGTCTTAATGGCATCATCAACTCGCTATTTTCTTGTAGAAAGCTCTCAGAAACACAATGACAAAGGAAGAGTTGTTGAAATTCTTCAATAATTGAATTTCAGCTCATTGAATTAAGAGTAAAAAGAAATAGTCATTTCTTAGCTTTCAAAAATAAATAGTATCTAAAAGATATTATGATTTTTCTACTTCTTGATGCAAAAATAGTAAAAACATTGAGTTCATATATTTGGCAACCTTTTGTTCTTCATCTCATATATCTATGTTTATTTTCTATGTAGATAGAGGTATATATGAATGTTTCTCTATGTGGATTTATACCAGAGTGATATGTGTGTATATTTGTGTGTATGTGTCCCACTATAATACATAGATTACTATTTTTTTGTCTTTGAAAATACACACATAATCATGCTATATTTCACTATTGGTTTTCACAAACTATTGTTAATCTATTGGTTGCTATTTCATGTGGACACAGCTACTTGCATCAGGAACAATAATATAAATCATCACAGTCAAGCCATCTAGCAAATGACTGAAGTGCCCATGAGACTCTTCAATGTGGGAGACGTATTGGTGATCGCTTAGCTTCACAGTGATTCACTGGGAGTGAAAACTCAGCCTGCCTTTCAGAGGTCTCATCAGAGCTCATTCTCTGGCATCTGCTCCTCTGCTCGAGGATGAGTTTCTCCCAGGGGGGCCTCAGGCTGCGACCCTCCCTGGTCTCTCCCCCACTGTCCCCTCCCCACGGCTCTCAACTGCCTGGATCTCCTCTTTTACAGAAACAGGCTTTGTTCTTATGGTGTATGAGGGTCACAGAAAGGCTTAGTAGCGGTTTTCAACCTGTGGGTTGTGACCACTAGCAGGGTCTCCTAAAACCATCAGAAAACACAGATATTTACATTAAGATTCATAACAGTGGCAAATTACAGTTATGAAGTAGCGACAAAAATAATTTTATGGTTGGGTGTCACCAAAACATAAAGAACTGTATTAAAGGGTTGCAGCATTAGGAAGGTTGGGAACCATTGGC
This sequence comes from Lasiurus borealis, assembly GCA_004026805.1. Taxonomy (NCBI): domain Eukaryota; kingdom Metazoa; phylum Chordata; class Mammalia; order Chiroptera; family Vespertilionidae; genus Lasiurus; species Lasiurus borealis. The sequence goes on from PVJN01010799.1 coordinate 12,355, forward strand.
TTATGGGAAGCACAGAGCTCACACACCTGCACGTGGGCACCTTCCCTGGTGCTCAGCCCACGAGACCCGTACGGCTCAGGAGTCGTGATGACTGACCCACACGGGTAACGGCGAGGACTCCAAGCCCACGCGGTGCTGGGAGCTCAATCATGGGGTGTCCTGTCCTCTGGGAACGTCGCTCAGGGGGTCTCTGACCGGCACCGAGAGCAGAGGGCTCTGTGCTCTGCAGATGCAAAGAGCAAACAGAGGAGAGGAACGGAGGCTCAGGAGGGAGGGACTCGGGGGAGGGAGGCGCTCACAGAGGTGTCTGACCCGGGCGCTGCCCACGCCACTGGCGGACGGAACGTCACCTTGGAGGAGCCGGGAGATTCGTGGTGGCTGGGGAGGAGGAAGAGCAGGTGGGGGACAGGGGTTTCTAGGGTTGAGATTATTTCGAGTGACCCTGTGTTCCTGGTCACATGACCCACATTTGTCCATGCCCAGAGGACAGGCCTCCTGAGCCGTTCGAGTCTCGTGTGCTGAGCACCAGGGCAGGTGCCCACGTGCGGGTGTGCGAGCTCTGTGCTTCCCCTAAGCCTTTCTGTGACTGTCACAGCCCTAAGAACGGAGCCTGATTCTGTAAAAGAGGAGATCCAGGCAGTGAGAGCGGTGGGGAGCGGGGAGAGAACAGTAGAGGAGAGTCAGGGGAGGGGTCACAGCCTTGAGGCACCCCTGGGAGAGACTGGTCCCGGAGCAGAGGAGCCGATGCTGGGGGATGAGCTCTGAGGAGTCCTCTGAAAGGAGGCCCTGGCCACGGCCATGTGAGGGTTCAGAGCGATGATCCTGAGAGCAAACGTGGGAAGAAGCCCGTGGACCAACACAAGGACTGAGGAGCACACACGCCTGCAGGTGCGGCTCAGTGGGTGAGTGACGACCTAGGAACCAAGAGGTCAGGGTTCAATTCCCGGTCAGGGCACAGGCCGGGTTGCAGCTCCATCCCCAATGGGGGGTGTGCAGGAGGCAGATGATCAGTGATTTTCTCATCATTGATGCTTCTATTTCTCTCTTCTTCTCACTTCCTCTCTGAAATCAATAAAAGTGTATTTAAAAGAAATCATAAGCAATGAATTTGTATAGTAATTATGAACCAATATCGGTTATCGACTATAAGGAGCAATAATGGCTTCCGTTTGGCACAGCAGAGGGAAAAGAGAAAAGTGCGCCCGTCCCGATGGTCGCTGTGCAAAGAGGACAGGAAGCGCATCCTGGGTTCCCCCTCGGGCTCCGCACCGATGCTCTGGGGCCCCCTGGTTCTCGCTGCCTCTCCTGGCTGCTCCCCTCTCTCTGCACAAGATGCAGCTCACTGTGCAGGCGGAGGGGAAGGCGCTCTGGAAGGAGATGGAAACGTGCAGAGCTGGGCATGTACCTGTGTCTTTGAGGTAACGTGTGAGTGAACTACAGCAACAAGGGAAAGTGCAGCCGCTCACACACCCAGGTGGAAGGAGCATTGAATGGAACATGTGACCCCATGGGATGGGTGGGCGGAGTGTGAGGAGTGTCCTGGGTCTGGCACGCCCGGATGTGAAAACACGACTGCCTTCTCGGACCTGATGCAGCGACGTCCCCACGGCTCCTCTGTGGCGTTGGGGACACTCAGCTCACACGTATGTAACGTGTGGACCACGTGAGCTGATAAAGTGGTAAAACGACCGTGAAGGCCACTCTTCCCAAACTACAAAGACATTTCAGACATTTTAACGAGCGGGCAGGCACCTCCCTGAGTGCGGGAGAATTAATGAGGTTGTTATGTAGATGCAGTGATAGTAAACATAACACAAACGGGGCACACGTGACTCAGCACCTGCTGGCTCAGGTATATAAGCTCCCTCCCCACTCGCTGGCACTCACTCTCAGAATTTCATCCTAAACAGAAACACACTCCCCCTGACACCATGAGCTACTACGGCAGCTACTACGGAGGCCTCGGCTACGGCTGGGGCGGCCTGGGTGGCCTGGGCTATGGCTATGGCTCCGGCTGGGGCTGGGGCGGCCTGGGCTGTGGCTATGGCTCCGGCTGGGGCTGGGGCGGCCTGGGCTGTGGCTGTGGCTACAGAAGGTATTGCTGTGGCTGCTGGCGTCCGTGCTGCTGTGGGGGATATGGATACTCTGGCTTCTACTGAGACGCTGTCCAGCAGCTCAGCCTCTGAACGTACAATGGATGTCCTCCCACATTGGATCTAAGTGATTGGACAGCTGACCTCATGCTGGGTGATTCCACCAACGTCTGTACTTCTGAGGATTATGGGTAGATTTTCACCTGTGCCTGCATCTCCCTCATAAGCCTGTATCCTCTACCTTTGCTGTCAGAACTGATTGGACTGTCTGTTCACCTTCCAATAAAGCATTGAACTTGAACACAAAGAATGGTTGTTGGTTTGTTCATGAAACACAATTATGGGGACATGGTTCTGGGCACATCCACTCCACTGTCCACAGGGGAAGCGACCCTCCTGGCTAACAGTCATTTTTCCTTCACACACTCACAAGCATGCAGAGAAGTAGAAAAACAGATATAAAGATTAATCATTCTACTCTGAAATGAAAACATTATTTGGAAATGTTAGTGGCTTTATATTCATCAATATAAAGTATTCAGATTTAAGTCAACAAGAGAGAGCAACGACAATGTACCATATCAATATATTTTCGTACCAAACATGTGTTTTCTGTAACTACTATTTCTCCACTCAATCCCCCCGTTTGTTCAAGGGGTGACAGACCCGGTGTATGATGCGGCTGAGGGTGGGAGTCACCCATCTGCACACTACACTTGTTCTGTGGATCTGACTCCATTAGCACATGATCTCAGTCCACTCTGTTGTCAAGCACCTGGTCCAGAAGCCAACATGGATTGGGGTGAATTCCTTTCATATGAGGTCTTTGAACTCCAACATTTTAATGAGCATGTCTGTGCGCTTTCCTCTGCTCTCACTGTGTTTCCCTGGCATCCTTCATCACCGCCATCAGCTCACGAGGCACTGGCTTCACTCCCATCAGTAAAGAAACAACAAGACCTAATATTAAGCTTGTTCATGGCTCAGCTTAGACTGATGACAAACACAGCCGAGTCCAGAAAGGTCTCCTAGATATCTGGATTTCCATGAAATCTGAATCCCCTGGTAAAATACAACCTTTCTGGTAGAAGTCTTATTTGTAAAGTGTCTCTTTGGAATTTGTTCAGGAGACCAGGAGTTTGATCACTCGCTATGATGTGGGCTGACCACCAGGGGGTGGTGCCGAAAGAAGGAAGGGCCTTGCCGGCAGCTGGTGAAGAGGGGCCCGGGTCAGCAGCCGGAAGGCTCTGATCTGCCCTAAATCTTGGCCAGGCCTAGGGACCTTCCCTGTGCACAAATTTCATGTGCCAGGCCTCTAGATTTTTATATGTATAAAGACATGCCAGTGGTGTTTTTTAAAAAGTAAGCGATATATTCAGGTAATAATATATTAAGATACTTCGTCTAAGTCGGTCAAAGTTTGTCAAACACGTTGAGGGTGACAGTCTGATCACAATGAGGCGTGATAAGTGTGGAGCAGAGGTGCCTGCAGCTCCCTCTTCAGAAAGGCCCGGAGCCCTGACCTCTGTGGCTTGTACTGGCCTTGGTGCTGGGTGGGAAACGGAGCACCAACTCTGACTCTCAGGGTGTTTGCTCCATTCTTGCAGCCGATCAGAGAACCGCTCCCCACAGTCCACTCAGCTTCCAAGAGTAACTGATTCTGGGAGATGTGACAGGGACTTCGTGTCCGGGTGGAATCTCCGCTTCCCGAACGTTTCCTGTTCTGAGGCAGCTGCCATCTCACTCCATGGCCGTGTTTGTTTTGTCTCAGAAAAGAAGGAAAACTATGGATTTACAGCAGAAGTGCTCCATTCCACAAAAAGCTGTCACTGGCCAGTGGAAAAATATATTCATTATTTCATACACCAACAGAGGGTCTGAACGCCATCATCAACTCACTATTTTCTTGTAGAAAGCTCTCAGAAACACAATGACAAAGGAAGAGTTGTTGAAATTCTTCAGCAATTGAATTTCAGCTCATTGAATTAAGAGTAAAAAGAAATATTCATTTCTTAGCTTTCAAAAATAAATAGTATCTAAAAGATATTATGATTGTTCTATTTCTTGATGAAAAATACTAAAAACATTGAATTCAATATTTGACAACCTTTTGTTATTCATCTCATATATCTATGTTTATTTTCTCTGAAGGTGTAGGTATATATGAATGTTTCTATTTGTAGATTTATATCAGAGTAATATGTCTGTATATATGTGTGCGTGTATCTCACTGTGATACACAGATTATTATGTTTTAATTTTGAAAATACATACATAATCATGGTATATTTCACTATTAGGCTTCAAAAACTATTGTTAATCTATTGGTTTCTATTTCATGTGGACACAGCTATTTGCATCAGGAAAAATAATATAAATCATCACGGTCAAGCAATGTAGCAAATCACTGAAGTGCCCATGAGACTCTTCAATGTGTGAGACGTATTGGTGATCGCTTAGCTTCAAAGTGACTGGTTGGGAGTGAAAACTCAGCCTGCCTTTCAGAGGACCCATCAGAGCTCATCCTCTGGCATCGGCTCCTCTGCTCGAGGATGAGTCTCTCCCAGGGGTGCCTCAGGCTGCCACCCTTCCCTGGTCTCTCCCCCACTGTCCCCTCCCCGCTCCCCACGGCTCTCACTGCCTGGATCTCCTCTTTTACAGAAACAGGCTCCATTCTTAGGGCTGTGACGGTCACAGCGTGGCTTAGGGGAAGCACAGAGCTCGCACACCCGCACGTGGGCACCTTCCCTGGAGCTCAGCACATGAGACGCGAACGGCTCCCGAGTCGTGATGACAGACCCACACGGGTAACGGCGAGGACTTCAAGCCCACGCGGTGCCGGGAGCTCAATCATGGGGTGTCCTGTCCTCTGGGAACATCGCTCAGGGGGTCTCTGACCGGCACGGTGAGCAGAGGGCTCTGTGCTCCGCAGACGCAAAGAGCAAACAGAGGAGAGGAACGGAGGCTCAGGAGGGAGGGACTCGGGGGAGGGAGGCGCTCACAGAGGTGTCTGACCCGGGCGCTGCCCACAACACTGGCGGACGGAACGTCACCACAGAGGAGCCGGGAGATTCGTGGTGGCCAGGGATGAGGGAGAGCAGGTGGGGGGCGGGGGTTTCTAGGGCCGAGATTATTCCGCGTGACCCTGTGTTCCTGGTCACATGACAGCATTTGTCCACACCCAGAGGACAGGCCTCCTGAGCCGCACGTGTCTCCTGTGCTGAGCACCAGGGAAGGTGCCCACGTGCGGGTGTGCGAGCTCTGTGCTTCCCCTAAGCCTCTCTGTGACTGTCACAGCCCTAAGAACGGAGCCTGATTCTGTAAACGAGGAGATCCAGGCAGTGAGAGCTGTGAGGAGAGGGGAGGGGGATAGTGGGGGACAGACCAGGGAGGGGTCGCAGCCTGAGGCACCCCTGGGAGAGACTGGTCCCGGAGCAGAGGAGCTGATGCCGGAGGATGAGCTCTGATGAGTCCTCTGAAAGGAGGCCCTGGCCTCTGCCCTGTGCTGGGTTCAGAGCGCTGTTCCTGAGAGCAAACGTGGGAAGAAGCCCGTGGACCAGCACAAGGACTGAGGAGCACACACGCCTGGCGGGTGGGACTCAGTGCGTGAGCACTGACCTAGGAACCAGGAGGTCAGGGTTCGATTCCCCGTCAGGGCACATGCCGGGATTCAAGCTCCATCCCTAGTAGAGGGTGTGCAGGAGGCAGATGATCAGTGATTTTCTCATCATTGATGCTTCTATTTCTTTCTCTCTCCTTCTCCCTTCTTCTCTGAAATCAATAAAAGAGTATTTAAAAGAAATCATAAGCAATTAATTTATTTAATAATTATGAACCAATATTGGTTATCCACTATAAGGAGCAATAATGGCTTCCGTTTGGCACAGCAGAGAGAAAAGTGGAAAGTGCGCCCGTCCCGATGGTCGCTGGGGGAGGAGGACAGGAAGCACATCCTGGGTTCCCCCTCGGGCTCCGCACCGATGCTCCGGGGTCCCCTGGTTCTCGCTGCCTCTCCTGGCTGCTCCCCGCTCTCTGCACAAGACGCAGCTCACTGTGCAGGCGGAGGGGAAGGCGCTCTGGAAGGAGGTGGTGACGTGCAGAGCTGGGCATGTACCTGCGTCTTTGAGGTAACGTGTGAGTGAACTACAGCCACAAGGGAAAGTGCAGCCGCTCAGACACCCAGGTCGCAGGAGCATTGAAGGGGACACGTGACCCCATGGGATGGGTGGGCGGGGCGTGAGGAGTGTCCCTGGTTCTGGCACTCCCGGAGGTGAAAACACGGCTGCCTTCTCGGACCTGATTCAGCGACCTCCCCACAGCTCCCCTGCGGCGTGGGGGGCAAGCAGCTTACACGTATGTAACGTGTGGACCATGTGAGCTGATAAAGTGGTAAAACGACCTTGAAGGGCCACTCTACCCAAACTACAAAGACATTTCAGACATTTTAACGAGAAGGCAGGCCCCTCCCTGAGTGCTGGAGAATTAATGAGGTTGTTATGTAGATGCAGTGATAACAAACATAACACGAATGGGCTGCACGTGACTCAGCACCTGCTGGCTCAGGTATATAAGCTCCCTCCCCACTCGCTGGCACTCACTCTCAGGATCTCATCCTAAACAGAAACACACTCCCCTGACACCATGT
>PVJN01010799.1:19192-56192 GCA_004026805.1 Lasiurus borealis
ACTACGGAGGCCTCGGCTACGGCTGGGGCGGCCTGGGTGGCCTGGGCTATGGCTATGGCTCCGGCTGGGGCTGGGGCGGCCTGGGCTGTGGCTGTGGCTACAGAAGGTACGGCTGTGGCTGCTGGCGTCCGTGCTGCTGTGGGGGATACGGATACTCTGGCTTCTACTGAGACCCTGCCCAGCAGCTCAGCCTCTCAACTTACAATGGACGTCCTCCCACATTGGATCTAAGTGACCGGACAGCTGACCTCATGCTGGGTTATTCCACAATCGTCTTTATTTCTCAGAATTATGGGTAGATTTTTTCCTGTGCCTGCATCTCCCTCATAAGCCTGGATCCTCTACCTTTGCTGTCAGAACTCAATGGACTATCTGTTCACCTTCCAATAAAGCATTGAACTTGAACACAAAGAATGGTTGTTGGTTTGTTCATGACACATCACTATGGGGAGTGGTTCTGGCCGCATCCACTCCACTGTCCAAGGGGGAAGCCACCTTCCTGGCTAACAGTCATTGTTGCTTCACACACTCACAAGCACGCAGAGAAGTAGAAAAATAGTTATGAAAATTAATCATTCTATTCTGAAATGAAAACATTGTTTGGAAATGTTAGTGGCTTCACATTCATCAATATAAAGTATTCAGATTTATGTCAATAAGAGAGCAACAACAATGTACCATGTCAATATATTTTCTTATCAAACACGTGTTTTCTGTCACCACTATTTCTCCATCAATCCCCCTGTTTGTTCAAAGGGTGACAGACAAGGTGTATGATGGGCTGAGGGTGGGAGTCACCCATCTGCACACGACGCTTGTTCTGTGGATCTGACCCGTGTGCTGGGCTCTGAGCACATGATCTCAGTCCACTCTGTCCTCAAGCAGCTGGTCCAGAAGCCAACATGGATTGGGGTGAATTCCTTTCATATGAGGTCTTTTAACCCCAACATTGTAACTGAACGTGTCTGTACGCTTTCCTCTGCTCTCACTGTGTCTCCCTGGCATCCTTCCTCACCGCCATCAGCACACGAGGCATTAGCTTCACTCCCATCAGGAAAGAAACAACAAGATGTAATTGTTAGCGTTTCATGGCTCAGCTGAGACTGATGAGAAACAGCTGGGTCCAGAAAGTTCTCTTAGAAATAAGGATTTCCGTGAAACCTGAATCCCCTGGTAAAACAGGCACCAACAGATAATTATACAATCTCTCTATATAAAAGGCTCATATGTGAAGTGTCCTCTTGGGAGTTTGACCAGGAGATGTGTCATCACAAATATTCCCAATAAACCTCACAACAAGGAAAGAAACAGCCATCAACAACCACACAGCCCGGCTCCCCGTGACGGTCCCTGAGCCGACGGGCAGAGCCGGCAGGTGTGGGCACATCCAGTCCTTTCAGGGGGACCCGGCTCTCCTCTCTCCTCACAGAGCAGCCGGCCACGCTCAGGGCGGCCCCCGCCCTCCTGCCCCTGCGTCTGCCAGGTCTGCGGCCCCGTTTACTCTGGGGGACTCTAAGGCAGAGGGTGTTCTGAGACGGTTACAGAGGCAGCGCCTGGGGACGTGGACATTTTTAGGACGTAAACCTGGGTGAGCAAGTCATGTCTTATTAGAAGTGTGTGCTGAGTGCCTGGGAGGAACGGGGAGTGGAATCCACAGAATGGACAGGAATGGAAGGCAAGGCCCCCGGCTACAGTGGAGCCCTGAGCAGAGGGACGAGGTATGGATGGGTGCAAGGGTGAGCGCTGGTCCTGCTGGGGGGAGGGGGAGGAGTGTGGGGAGTGCTATAGAGGAAGGCCCACGGGGAGGTGAGAGCACACATGGCGGACGGTGAAGGCTTAAAGGTGTTGGGGGGGGCACAGGGGTTGGGGGGACATGGGTTGTGGGGCGCACAGGACAGTGGGGAGACAGACAGCCCGTGGATGAGGAGAAGGAGAGAAGGAGGAGTCGGAGTCATAAAAGCAGGAGCTAAGATCGGTGTCTATCTTTTTTATATTTGTTTTTAATTTAATTTATTGGGGTGACTGTAACGGAGCGAGTCCCCACAAGACAGACCACAAAGACCAACCGAATACAAACAGACCTAAGTTTATTACAGATTCGAATCTGGGCTCAAACCTTAGCTGATTCAGCAGCCTGGCTCCTTTTCCCCATCAGAGTGCCCGAGTTAGAGCAGGTCCTAGGACTTGAGCCCAGATGACAGTGTCTAGGCTGACTACGGCAGACAAGGACTGTGGGTGCAGGTGGGGAGCATCATCACTGCACCCTCCAAGCAAGAGAGGTCCCTGAGCAGCTGGCTTCCCTGGCCCACAGCTGGGATGGCCCTGCCTCTATCGCCACCACAGTCCCATAGCTCAGCTTCACACTCTGTCCTTTATCGCTTCCAGAACCTGGTTTATGATGTGCGATTAACAGACACTGAGTATAACAAAAAGGAATACCACATCTCGATTTAAGCAGGCCCTTTGGCACCGATCCCATAGTGGTACAACCCCGTAGTAGGAGGAACCTGTGGCCAGCAAGTGCTTCCTGACGCTGGCTCGGAGGTCCCAGTATGGAACATAGGTGTCATAGCCACAGGACAGGAGCGTGAAAGGGGACATGAGGTCCAGCACCCCAGCCCCTGGGGGAAAGTCACTGCCCAGGTGCGTCATCAGCTGCCCACTGTGGAGGTCCCAGATTCTCAGACAAGTACTGAGCCCACAACAAGCCGTCCCAGTCACAAAGGAATGGGCTGAGAGCAATGGACCAGACTCGGTCTTCAGTCTGGATGGTGTGTAAGCACTGGCCAAGCTGGCCTAAGGCTGAAGACCATACCTTGGCCGTTCTGTCCCTGGAGCCGCTCACGATGATGCCCTCTTTGCAATCCACACAGTTCACCAGCTGTTGGCAATCGTCCCAGGTGGATTGATGGGTACTTCCGGCATAGCAAACCCAGCTCACCAGAATTAGCCAACATCACTCACTCACTGCCTCGGGCAGCCTCTCCTGGGCCCACAGAGCAGAGAACCAGCATCAGCTGATGTTTTCAAACCAACTGAGAACCCTCACCCTCAGAGTGACAATTCGATAGAAGCGATGACTTCATGTTCCAAAGTTCGCACATACAGTATCACATGTTGGCTCCTCTGGTAGAACTTACTTCTCTGGACGAAGGAGCGAGACAGGAGGGTTCTGGTTCTTCCAGTTGCGTACTTCCAGGTCTCCCTGTCTCCCCTGGGCATCTCGGCGGTGCGTCGGGGATTGCCACGCAGGGTCATGTCAGGCGGGGCCTGGCCGCCGGGCTGCTCGCATGGTAAGAGCACCGACAGAGGGGCAGTCCCTCTTTTTATACCCATTCTGCCTTCTCCTATTGGCTCAGAAATGCTGACTCGGCAATCTCTCATTGGTTCTCAGGCAGCAAGGGACCAGCTAACCCAAGAGGTTCCTAGTAAGGCTGATTGACCTAGTTAGCCCAACGGACTCAGGTCAGGGGTTGTGGTCTGGCCGAAGATAAGAGGCTCAAGATTGCAGTTAATCAGAGGCAGGTTCACACTTTTAACCCTGATTCTGAACCTTCCCCTCCCCCTTCTTTAATAGTTTGCAGGCCTGGCTTTAGGAGAGGAAGTGTCAAGCCCAGCCGTGAGGGGATTCCTCAGTCGTTCCCAATTTCAATCACTGCAGTGACATGGGTGTGTAAAACCCACAGAGAATTAAAGGGCACCGCTCCACAGAACATCCAGCACCCACTGCCCTGTAGAGTCTCTTTTGTCCCCTCCTCCCACCTCCCATCCCCTCTCTACCCTCCGGCTGCCCCACATGCTGCCTGAGCCTGGGGTCACGGTGATGGCTTTTGGCCTCGTCCTTCCCCTCAGTTCAGCCTCCCCCCTCCCTCTGCCCCGCAGTCTGTTCCCGGCGACCGGGCCGGTGTCTGCCGTGTCTGTCGGTGTGTGGGGTTCATTCGGCCGCACGTGTGATGCCGTCTTCCTGGGATGGGTCAGTTCCGTCCGCGTGACGCGCCCCAGGCCCCGCGTGCTGGCGCTAACGGTCAGAGGTCCTTCTTCTTCACGGCCGCGCGGTGTTCCCGGTGCAGGGCGCCACGGCTTCCTGTCCCATCTGCGGTGCCACGTGGCTGTCACGGGGCTCAGCTGGCGGGCGTCACCCTGCAGGGCACGGAGGGGCCTCAGTCTCCCCACGCGGTGCTCAGGTCCTCGGGGTGCACCCAGAGGCGGGTGCTGGGTCACAGGGTGTCCCCGCTTTAACTTCCCAAGGAAGCTGCACACTGTGTCCACAGGGGACCCCACTCCAGAATGAACCCCGAATGGATCAGGGATGAAAGGTCAGTCGCCAAACGGCCAACCCTGGACGACAAGGCGGTGACGTCTCCGGCGTCTCCCGAGCAGAGCTCGCCGACACGCCACCTCAGGCCAGGACGTGGGAAATGTCACCCATGGACGGCTCCCCCTGACACGCGGTGCCGGCTGAGGAGCCTCCACACGCCGACCTGGGCCCGGTGAGGGACCAACGTCCTCCAACGACCTCTGACCCGGGTTTGGTTCCCAAATCTGCACGGAGCCACCCAGCTCCTCCCGGGAGGACAGTGACGCTGGGAGGAGGGCAGGGCCGGACCAGACCGTCTCGGAGCGGGACCTGCGGCCACCCAGGGTCCGAGGCCAGATGCTCCAGGTCAGGTCTTCAGAGACCAAAGGATGTGGGGAGCTGCCCCAGGCATACAGGAGCACTAGAGACCTGAAAACAGGCTCTGGACACAGCTCTCTGCTTTCTCACCCTTCAGTTTCATAAACAGAGACCTGAATACAGGCTCTGGACATAGCTCTCTGCTTTCTCACCTCCAATTTAATAAATGGAGATGTGAATGCAGACTCTAGACATAACTAAACAGCTTAGCTGGAAAAATGCTGATGCCTACGTGCAAGATCTTGCAAGGTCTTGATTCCTCAGAAGGTCAGTGACTGTGTCTGCAAACACCTGATCTGTGTCACCCCCTCCTCTGCTTGTGCTTAAATACTGTGCTGGACATAAACTCGGGGCTGCAGACTCAAGTCTCAATCCTCCCAACCCCATCTTTTCTTGTCTGTCTTTTTCTTATCCTCACCCCCTCGTTCAGGTACCGTTCTATTGCCGGCAGGCTCCGGCAAATGACCGCCAGGGGCAGCCCCCTACCCCCTGCCCGACGGCTGCGTCCTCGGGGGTTGGAGGAGGCTCTCTGTTGGGGACGAGACGGAGCGGGGGAGGGCGTGCTGGGGAGAAGGTGTCAGACTCGGCCGTGGGAGGGCGTGTGTCCCTGTGGTCGGTCCCGCTGCTGAGACTCCTCTACTGTGCTGTCAGCCAGCGGGTGTTTCACAAGAGGGTGCACCAACTGAGTAATGTATGCGTGTGAGTGTGTGTGTGTGTGTGTGTGTGTGAGAGAAAGAGTGTGTGTGTGTCTGTGTGTATGAGAGTGTGTGTGTGTCTGTGAGTGTGTGTGTGTGTGTGTGTGTGTGTGTGTGTGTGTTCTACCTGAGAAATAACTTTGACAACAAACGGGACAGAGTGAAGGATGTGGCCCTCAGTTGGTGCCTGTGACCCCGGGTGGAAGTCAGACACCATCATCCAAAGAGACGCAGGCCAATGAGGAAGGACCAGGCCTCCAGCGGACGACACCGTCGGGCTGTGATGATGCAATCAACGCGCGTCCCAGTAAAATCCCTGTTTTAGAGAATTTCTGTTCTGTGACGTGGAGGCAGAGGTGCTTCTCCTCAGAAACACACGCTGTCATGGGTTCTGGGGGCTCAAATTTTCCTAAATACGAGCATCTCTGGCGTCAGCACCCAGATTAACGAGCTGCCTCAGGGCCATGGATCTCTTGGAATGAAACCAGGAATGGTCACGGGACTCAGCACCTGCTGGCTCAGGTATATAAGCTCCCTCCCCACTCGCTGGTACACACTCTCAGGATCTCATCCTAAACAGAAACACACTCCCCCTGACACCATGAGCTACTACGGCAGCTACTACGGAGGCCTCGGCTACGGCTGGGGTGGCCTTGGTGGCCTGGGCTATGGCTATGGCTCTGGCTGGGGCTGGGGTGGCCTGGGCTGTGGCTGTGGCTACAGAAGGTACGGCTGTGGCTGCTGGCGTCCGTGCTGCTGTGGGGGATACGGATACTCTGGCTTCTACTGAGACCCCGCCCAGCAGCTCAGCCTCTGAACGTACAAGGGACGTCCTCCCACATTGGAGCTAAGTGACCGGACAGCTGACCTCATGCTGGGTGATTCCACCAACGTCTGTATTTCTGAGGATTATGGGTAGATGTTCACCTGTGCCTGCATCTGCCTCATAAGCCTGGATCCTCTACGTCTGCTGTCAGAATGGATTGGACTGTCTGTTCACCTTCCAATAAAGCATTGAACATGGACACAGAGGATGGTTCTGTTTTGTTCATGAAACGCAATGATGAGGACGTGGTTCTGGGCGTGTCCACTGTGCTGTCCCTGGGGGGAGCCATCTGAACACCTACAGTTTCCGGGTTTTGCCTCCTTCAAGGCCAATTCATCGAGAAAGCACCCCTCCTCCCCCACCGTCCTCCTGCCTCAGCGCCTGCCCTGCTAGGTGGGTGCCTGACTTGAGGGTGACGTGGAGAGAACTCGGGGAGCTGAGCGGCCGGTTGGGAGGGGGCTCTGCAGGGACCCAGGTCCACGTGAGACGGACGCCACCACCTCCAGAACAGCCGGCCTCTCAGGCTGTGGTCTGAAGACAAACTCTCGCACCCAGTGATGGCGTGAGCATCACTCCTTCCTCAGGGTCCTCGCTGTGACTGTGAATCTCATCCTCAGCCGCAGCGTTCTTCCATGTCTGAGACATGTACCAGCGCCGTCTACTTCCTGTGACTGTCCCCTCCTCCTCCTCACGCTCTTCTCTCCTTTCCCTCCTCTTCTTCCTCCTCCTCCCCCTGCCCCTTCCCCGCCCCCTCCACTTCTTCCTCCTTCTCTTCCTGTCCCTCTCCACTCCTTCTTCTCTTCGTCTGTCCATCCTTCTCCTCCTCCCCTGCATCCTCCTCCTCTTCCCCCATCCTCCTCCCACTCCTCTCCCTCTTCCTCCTTTTCCTCTCCTCCCCTTCCTCCTCATCCTCCTTCTCCTCCTCCCATGCACTTTCTTCTCTCCTTTCCCTTCTTCCTCCCTGCTTCTATCTTCCTCCTCCTCCTCTTCCTCCTCCTCCTCCCCTTCTTCTTCCTCCTCCTTCTCTTCCTCCTTTACACTTTCTTCTCTCCCTTGCCTTCTTCCTCTTCCTCCTCTTTCTCCTCTTCCTCCTCCTCCTCTTCCTCCTCCTTCTCCTCTTCTTCCTCCCCCTCCTCCTCCTCCTCCTCACTGTTACCTCTCCTTTTTCCCACCCAGACACAGGGATTTTTGGGTCTGAAGGGAAAAAGGCTCTGTGACGATAATCAAGCTTCAGGTCAGTTTTTGAACGTATTATCCCTTGGGAATCATGTTGTTCGTTTCAAAGTAAAATAAGAAGAAGAAACTTTAACTCATTCTAGAACACTCAAGAAGATAAACACGCAAGAATTATGTCAAAATATTAACAGCTGTGAATTCTGGGGAATGATGTGTGATGTTCGCTGTAATTTTAGGCTTTCTTTGGTAGTGTTTAAACTATTTCATAAAATGAAGATATCTAAAATAAAAGCAAAAACCACGTACCCTGTGTTCAAACATGTATGATCATTAGTGGCCTGGTGCCTGGATTCATGCACATGGACAGGAAATTAGCTAGAAGCTGGTGGTGGAGTGAGAAGGGCCACGCCCCAGAGCCAACCTCCCTTGGTCCTACGGAGTGAGCAGGGTCCCTCGGCAGGTGGGGCCCCTCGATCTGCCCCTTGGGGATGGGGCTGAAACGGGCTCTCCACCATCTCCCGAGAGGTCCCGGGGGCACTCTGTAAAGTGGCTGTTGTACAGGGTGTGGGACGCAAACACAGGGTGCAATAACCAGGTTCGGGGGGACAGAGCCCCAGGACAACATAACCCTTGGCCAAAGGTGGAATTACTTGGCCCCACAAGGAATCAGTTCTCCCTCTCTGGTTTCGGGGTGCCTCACCCGAGAACCGCTGCTGCCAGGTCAGCGTAGCTCGGTAGCTCCTGCGTTGAGCGTCTGCCCCCTGGTGGTCAGTGAGTGTCATAGTGACACAGAGTCATAAGGTCGTACACTCAGCACATACTGTACCAGAGGCTGATGCAGGAGGATTCGTGCGAGAACAGGCCTGCCTCCCCCGGCTGCTGGCACTGCCTTCCCTCCGGCCACTGCCACCACCCACCGCAGGGTGACTCCGGGCGGGCACTGAGGCATCAGTGTGTGTGTGTGTGTGTGTGTGTGTGTGTGTACCGCAGGTGCATGGAGCAGTCCCCAGCCCTGTGTGTGTGTCCACTGGGGCTGGCGGCACGCAGTCCCCTGCCTCCCATCTGCGCCTGTAGCTCCTCCTGAGCTGGTCATGATGCCCGGCTGATCTGTATATGACCTGTCTAGATATATAGACATATAGATGTTGCATTCATTCAAGTTGGGCGACCGTCTTCAGGGTTAACCAGGGGACGGGGGTGGGGAGGTGGGGTGCACCTGGGGTGGGGTTAACCTCATGGAAGCTAAAGGGTTTTTTTTTTGTCCGAGAAAGTATTTTTTCCCATCTTGCCTTTTTATCTTATACACACCTGGTTTTTATTTTTAATTATTATTTCTAACCCTCCCCCTAGGATATTTTCCCATTGATTTTAGGGAGAGTGGGAGAGAAGGAAAGACAGAGAGAAGCATTGATGTGAGAGAGACACATCGTTGGGTTGCCTCCTGCACGAGCCCCAACCAGGGGCCAGGCCGGGGGGGAGGAGCCTGCCACTGAGGTGGGTGCTTTTGACCGGAATCACACCCGGGACCCTTTGGTTCACAGGCTGACACTCTATCCAAAATGGCTAGGGCAATGGTTGGAAAACTGCGGCTCTTTGGCCCCTGGAGTGTGGCTCTTCCACAAAATACCACGGCCTGGGGGAAGAACCAAGATGGCAGCATAAAGTATAGACCTGTACGTGCTGCCTCTCGCAACCACACCAAAACTGCAACTAAAAGACAAAACGACCATCCCCCAGAACCACCGAAAAGCTGGCAGAGTGGAAGTTCTACAACTAGAAGGAAAGAAAAAAGGGCATTGAGACCTGGTAGGACGTGCAGAGGCTCAGAAAGGCAGAGGTACAGAGATGCACGTGAATCGGGCTGGCGTGAGCTGTTTTTCCAATTGGGAGGGAGTTACAAGTTCCCGACTCTCTGAACTCCAGTTTCCAGCGAGATTCTGGGGACCCAGACACATACAGGGAGAAACTGGACTGTCTGCCATCTGGTTGGAAAGTGAGGGTGGCTCTCTCGCAGAGGTGTGCACAGGAATCATTGTTTACTGCACAGAGGCACAGGGTGCCAGACACGGAACAGAAGGAGGCAGAGAGGGCTGACTGGCAGCCAGTGCTGTTTGCCACACCCTAGGGATTCCCTGAGATTCCTCCCCGCCTAATTTACAAACCAACCCAGCTGTGCGGTGACTTTTGCATATGAATGGCCTGCCCTCTAGCAGCTTAACCTAAAGACAACTCCAAAACTTCCAAACCCCAAGCAAAGAGGAGAAATCTGCAGATCTCCCTGTAGCTCCCACTGGGTGGCCTCAGATGCTAGCTGACTTGCACCTCTTTGAAGATCCATGAACCAGTGTACCTAGAGGTCATTGTGAGATGACACCAGATTTCAACTCCTCACATCCATTAGGGACACACACAAGAGGCAGACTCAGTGAGCACCACAGCCCCACTGAAGCAAGTCCTGCTCCATAGGGGTGTCTCCAGCATAGCAGCTCTTCCATTCATAGACAAAGCTAATCCTTATAGTCAGTTGGCCTGGAGGCCAATTCCTCCCAGTGATACCAACAACAATCAAGGTTTAACTACAACAAGACTGTGCACACAGCCCACAAAGGGGTGCACCAAGAGTGTCGACCTCAGGTGTTTGGGGAGGTGGAGCTACTGGGCCATAAAGGACATCTAGCACACAAAGCTACTCTACCAACTCAGGGAAGCAGCCAAAATGCAGAGAACAAGAAACATGTCACGAATGAAAGAAATGGAGGAAAGCAAACGACTGAACATAGAGTTCAAAACCGCATAAGGTTACTCAAGAATCTTCTACAAACCGCTGAGAAACTTAGTGAGACCTCTGAGAAACTTAGGAGACCTTCAAGGATCTTAATAAGAATGCCAAAACAAAACAAAACAAAAAAACACACCAAAAAACAGAAATTAAGCATACACTGTCTGAAATAAAGAATAATATACATAAATCCAACAGCAGACTAAAGGACCCCAAGAATCAAACCAAAGATATGAAATATGAGGAAGCAAAAAATACCTAACCAGAAAAACAAAAAGAAAAAAGAGTCCAAAAATGTGAAGATAGTGTAAGGAGCCTCTGGGACAACTTCAAGTGTACCAACATCAGAATTATGGGAGTGCCAGAAGAAGAGGGAGAGCAAGATACTGAAAACCTATTTGAAGAAATAATGACAGAAAACTTCATCCACCTGGTGAAAGAAATGGACTTACAAGTCCAGGAAGCGCACAGAACCCCAAACAAAAGGAATCAAAGAGGACCACACCAAGACACATCATAATTAAAATGCCAAGAGCAAAAGACAAAGAGAGGATATTAAAAGCAGCAAGAGAAAAACAGTTCATTTCCTACAAAGGACCACCCATACGACGGTCAGCTGATTTCTCAACAGAAACGATGCAGACCAGACGGGAGTGGCAAGACATATTCAAAGTGATGAATAGCAAGAACCTACAACCAAGATTACTCTGCCCAGCAAAGCTATCATTCTGAATTGAAGCAGATAAGAAAAAGCTAAAGGAATTCATCACCACCAAACCAGTATTGTATGAAATGCTAAAAGGTATTCTTTAAGAAGAGGAGGAAGAAGAAAAAGGTAAAGATAAAAATTATGAACAACAAATATATATCTATCAACAAGTGAATCTAAAAATCAAGTGAATAAAAAAAATCTGATGAACAGAATAAACTGGTGAATATAATAGAATCAGGGGCATAGAAAGGGAGTGGACTGACAATTCTCAGGGGGAAGAGGGTGTGAGAGATGTAAGAAGAGATTGGACAAAAATCTTACACTTATTGATGAGGACAGTGGCGGAGGATAAGGGAATGGGGTGGGGGGTGGGAGGGGAGCTTTGGGGGGTGGGAAAGAGGAACATCTGTAATAATCTGAACAATAAAGATTTATTTAAAAAAATAAATAAAAAATAAAATACCATGGCCTGGGCAAGTCTATTTTGAAGAAGTGGTGTTAGAAGAAGTTTAAGTTTAAAAAAAATTTGGCTCTCAAAAGAAATTTCAATCATTGTACTGTTGATATTTGGCTCTGTTGACTAATGAGTTTGCCAACCACTGGGCTAGGTCTACACACACGTGTGTGGTTATTATGCTGAAAATATTTTCAGGGTTAACAGCCTCTTACGACATTTTCCAGGTTCTTTAGAGATGGCATAGATCTTAGATGGCACTATCAGAGATCTTAATGCATATTTAATGTTTTTTTCGAGACCAGTTAGCTAATTTTTTTAAAGGATAAAAAGGAACCCACAACTGGTAAAGAGAATACAAAACTGAAAAAATATTGTGATAAATGGGAAGGCATATATGAGAGTATGTAAGTAAGGATTACACAGGAATGTATGGGGCCCAATAGACATTGTCTGTATTTCCCGGGGTTAACCTGGTCCCAGACCCTGACGACTGGGCGGAGTTGAGCGACATGTGGCAGTGATGCTGGAGAAGAGATTACATAAGAGGGCGGGGCTGTGGGTTCCAGGGGAGGTAGGGACTGGGGTCTGGAGCGCTGGGCAGGAGGCTGGGAAGGCAGGTGTGGTGGCGTTGGGAGCAGGTGACAGACATGCCAGAGGGAGGATGGGAGAGGGGTCTCTGAGCACACGGCTGACTCCCGTGATTCGCCTCCCGGATATGAACGCCGTTACCCCGGGTGGTTAACCCAAATGCCTTTGACCTTCCACACTGGTGTGCACAGCAGACAAGAGATATGGTTTCCCAGAGCCGAGGTCATGAGAGGAGACGGGGAGGATGGCGCTGTTTCCACTCTTCCTTCTGAAGTCCAGGTGAGGGCCCACCACACAGACCAGTCTGCAGGCGTCCAGAGAGGTCAGAGCTCTGCCCAGCAACCTCCTCGAGAACCTGTGAAAGTACAGGGCTTCTATTCTAGACCTGATCGGACCGGGGTCTTCGGATCCTCAGTGAACCCAAACCACCCGGACCTCGACCACACGCCGCCATCCAGTGTGTTATGCAACGTGCGTGGCTCTGAAGGACAGTGCTGCGTCTGGTATGTCCAGGCTTTGAAGATGCGGCCATTTCTCCTCATAAAAGAGACGCAGCGTGTCTAAGGGACACCCTGACTGGTCAACAATGCCCGCGACACACTGTGACGGGCACGTGGCCTCTTCAGAGATGGGTGTGGCATCAACAAAGGGTGACACAGATGACACAGAACAGGTGGCACGAGACTCGGCACCTGCTGGCTCAGGTATATAAGCTCCCTCCCCACTCGCTGGCACTCACTCTCAGGACCTCGTCTTGAACAGAAACACACTCCCCCTGACACCATGAGCTACTACGGCAGCTACTACGGAGGCCTCGGCTACGGCTGGGGTGGCCTGGGAGGCCTGGGCTATGGCTATGGCTCCGGCTGGGGCTGGGGCGGCCTGGGCTGTGGCTGTGGCTACAGAAGGTACGGCTGTGGCTGCTGGCGTCCGTGCTGCTGTGGGGGATACGGATACTCTGGCTTCTACTGAGACCCTGCCCAGCAGCTCAGCCTCCGAACGTACAAGGGACGTCCTCCCACATTGGATCTAAGTGACCGGGCAGCTGAACTCATGCTGGGTTATTCCACAAACGTCTTTAATTCAGAGGATTATGGGTAGATTTTCAACTGTGCCTGAATCTCCCTCATAAGCCTGGATCTTCTATGTCTGCTGTCAGGACGGATTGGACTGTCTGTTCACCTTCCAATAAAGCATTGAACTTGAACACATAGAATGGTTTTGTTTTGTTCATGAAACACAATGATGAGGACGTAGTTCTGGGTGCATCCACTCCACTGGCTAACAATCTTTCTTTTCCTTCACACTCTCACAAGCACACAGAGAGGCAGGAAATGGATATAAAGATTAATAAATCTACACCGAAATGAAAAAATGATTGGAAAGGACTAATGATATAAATCTTTCCATCTCTTGATTTTTAAAAAAATATATTTTATTGATTTTTTACAGAGAGGAAGGGAAAGGGATAGGGAGTTAGAAACATCCATGAGAGAGAGAAATCTATCACCTGCCTTCTGCATGCCTCCCACTGGGGATGTGCCCACAACCAAGGTACATGCCCTTGACTGGAATCAAACTTGAGACCCTTGAGTCCACAGGCCAACGCTCTATCCACTGAGCCACACCGGTTTCAGCCATCTCTCGGACTTTATTCATAAAATATTCAGGCTTAAATAAAAAACAAATTGTAATGAATATTGAACATATCTATCTATTTATTTACCAACAGATGGATTTTATTTAACTCAACTAACATTTCCCCATTCAATCCTTTCATTCATTCAATATTGGTTTCGGGTTTAATGTTTCTTTTAATTTCAGAGAGCAAGGAGGACAAAGAGAGAGATAAAATCATCAAGGATGAGAGAGAATCATTCATGGACTGGTTGCCTCCTGCATGACCCCCTCTGCTGATTGAGCCTGCAACCTGGGCATGTGCCCTTGGCCGGAATCAAACTTGGGACTTCAGTCCACAGACCCATCCTCCATCCACTCAGTCAAACCATCCAACGAGTCAAGTATTTTTAACTGAATGTGTCTGTTCTCTTTCCTCTGCTCTCACTGTGTCGCACCGACATCCTTCCTCACCACCATCACCACACCGAGGCATTAGCTTCACTCCCATCAGGGAAAGAAACAACAAGAAGTAATTGTGAACCAATTGTTATTGAGCTGAAGCTGAAACCAATGACCTTCTTGAACATTTAAATTTCAGCAAGATCTGAATTTCTCCTCATAATAAAGGGGCAACACAGGGCGTATATTTCTGAGGAAATAAAAGAACGGATGGACTGAAATACCAATGTTTTTCTGGAATTAAATAATATCATCAGATTCCCCTCTTCAAGAAGGGTCAAGTCCCAGCTGAGGAGTTTGCCTCTGACACTTATAAACATCAAAACACCACAAAAATCCCAGCACCACCTACAAAACAAAGCCCAGGATTCATGATAGGTCACGTGACGCCCACACAATGGTGAAGACCAAGTCCCAGGTGTGAGCACACTCCAGGAGGGCTTCAACTTGAACCATGGACTCTCACTCAGGGCTCCTTACCAGCTGAGGAAATTCACAGAAGGCTGTCCACTAACCTCCATGATATTTCTGTTTTTGTTCCAGTCACATCCTCCCTTCCATTATTATTATTTTTTTGCAATATTGCCAGGCATCACGATTGCAGGGAGACTCTGATTAAAATCTATCTATCTATCTATCTATCTATCTATCTATCTATCTATCTATCTATCTATCTATCAAAGCCTAATCTATTGAAATACTGAATGACCCGTTGATTGGTTGCTATGACAGGCACTGACCAACAGGGAACAGACTCTCAACACTCAGGACCAGCTCCCTGCTGATTGGATTGCGCCTGAGGGGATCCTGCTGAGACCAGTTCTCAGACATCCCTAGAGGGTCCCAGATTGCAAGAGGGCACAGGCCAGGCGGAGGGACCCAATCATTGTATGAATCTATGACCCGGCCTTGAGTATTATATACTCTTAAGAGTTCAGGTGCCCTTTTAATTTAAACCCTGAAGAATTGGAACATCTTATTGAAAATGCTGGGGGTTAAGTGAAAGGGAAAGGGGCACAGAGTCGGTAATGCTGTGACCAGTTGGCACAGTGACAGGTGATTGCCAGGTCATGACTGGGGCGGCCATGGTGAGGGATAAACAGGCTGAGTCATTATGTTGTGACTAATATAACCAATGTCAGATTGCATGCCAACTCTTCTGAAATGAACATAAAATGATTGCTGATTGGGGAACAGAAAACAAAGGGCAGGACACAGAGTATTGGTAAAAATATAGGGATACAACTGGCCGGTAGGTCTCAGTGGTTAACCATTGACATTTGAAACAAATAATTTAGGGTTCAGTTAGATTCCTGGTTACGTGGCCAGGTTGCAGGCTAGATCCCCAGTATGTGTGCTGCTGGAGGTAGCTGATTTATGATTTTTCTCTCATCATTGATGTGTCTATCTCTCTCTCTCATCCTTTCATTCGGAAATCAATAAAAGCAAATTAAAAAGAGGATAAAATAAGGAAGAAAAATCAGGCTAGAATTAAAAACCTGAGAGGAGGGATGAGGCACCGATGGGAGAACTGGGTCAGAGAGGAAGACCTGGCTCGTGCACCTGTGTGTGGGACTGAGAGCAGAATGACGAAGTAAGAGAGGCTGGACGGACAGACAGTGTGGGTTCCAGGAAGAACAGAGAAAGGAAGTAAAAGCAGCTGCAGAGCAGAGACAGATCACCTGTGTCTCCGATAACACGTGTCTGTTTGGAAAAGGGGGCGACGTTTAAAGAGACCTGTGTGGACGGGGGCTCAGCCTGGGGTGACACGGGTGAGTGTGTGGTGGTGGTCAGACCCTCAGCTTCTGAAAGGCACTTCACTGTGTTGACAAACCAAATGAGTGTTTTGCAGGAAGGTTTGTAAAATCAACATATTTCCCCATTGCATGTTCAACGTGGGAGAAACACATGTGACAGTTAAGGGACTTCATGGGTGTAAGATCTTAAATGGGATCCGAGTATTTGAACTGAGAAGAAAGTGCGATAGGACCATCCAAAGAATGACGTGCCAATAGCAATGACACAGCACGTCATGAGAACACTCCCCACCATGACAAAGGCTACACGCTTGGAATGCAGAGTTGTGTTCAGTGAGTTTCTGTTCTGTGACGTGGAGGCAGAGGTGCTTCTCCTCAGAAACACACACTGTCATGGGCTCCGGGGGCTGTAACCAGGCAGCTGTACCGGCTCCAAATTTTCCTAAATACGAGCATCTCTGGCGTCAGCACCCAGATTAACGAGCTGCCTCAGGGCCATGGATCTGTTGGAATGACACCCAGGAATGGTCACGGGACTCAGCACCTGCTGGCTCAGGTATATAAGCTCCCTCCCCACTCGCTGGCACTCACTCTCAGGATCTCGTCTGGAACAGAAACACACTCCCCCTGACACCATGTGCTACTACGGCAGCTACTACGGAGGCCTCGGCTACGGCTGGGGCGGCCTGGGTGGCCTGGGCTATGGCTATGGCTCCGGCTGGGGCTGGGGCGGCCTGGGCTGTGGCTGTCGCTACGGAAGGTATGGCTGTTGCTGCTGGCGTCCGTGCTGCTGTGGGGGATACGGATACTCTGGCTTCTACTGAGAACCTGCCCAGCAGCTCAGCCTCTGAACTTACAAGGGACTTCCTCCCACATTGGATATAAGTGACCGGTCAGCTGACCTTATGCTGGATGGATTATTCCACAAAAGTTTTTAATCTTTAGAATTATGGCTAAATTTTCAACGGTGTCTGCATCTCCCTCTGACGCCTGAGATCTTCTGCCTTTTCTGTCAGAAATGACTGGACTGTCTGTTCACCTTCCAATAAAGCATTGAACTTGAACACATAGAATGGTATTGTTTTGTTCATGAAATGCCATTAAGAGGATGTGGTTCTTGGCATATCCATTGCACTCTGCACTGGGGAAGCGACCTTCCTGGCTAACAATCTTTCTTTTCCTTCACACTCTCACAAGCATGCAAAGAGTCAGGAAAAAGGTGTAAAGATTAATAAGTCTACACTGAAAGGGAAGAAAATGTTTTGAATGATACAGTGATTTAAATCTTTCAATCTCTTGATTTTCTTCAGAAAATATTCAGACTTAAGTCAACACAAATAATAATGAATATTTAAAATACCTATCTATTTATTTATCAACATATGGGTTTTATTTAAGTCACATTTTCCAATTCATTCCTACTATTCATTCAAAATTGGTTTCTGTTTTTAATGTTTCTCTTAATTTCAGAGAGTAAGGAGGACGAAGAGAGATATAGAATCACCAAGGATCAGAGAGAATCATTCAT
Source organism: Lasiurus borealis (assembly GCA_004026805.1). Lineage (NCBI taxonomy): Eukaryota > Metazoa > Chordata > Mammalia > Chiroptera > Vespertilionidae > Lasiurus > Lasiurus borealis. Next base: position 36,465 of record PVJN01010799.1, read on the forward strand.
TGACTGGTTGCCTCCTGCATGTCTCCCTCTGGTGATAGAGCCTGCAACCGGGGCATGTGCCCTTGGCCGGAATCAAACTTGGGAACTCTTAGTCTACAGACCCATCCTCTGTCCACTGAGCCAAACCTGTGAGCCCAACTCCAAGCATTTTTAACTGAAGGTGTCTGTTCCCTTTCCTCTGCTGTCACTGTGTCTCACCTGCATCTTTCTTCACCACCATCACCACCCGAGGCATTAGCTTCACTCCCATCAGAGAGAGAAACAACAAGACGTAATTGTGAACCAATTGTTATTGAGCTGAAGCTAAAACCAATGAGCTTCTTAAACATCTAAATTTCTGCAAGATCTGACTTTCTCCTCATCATAAAGGGGCAATACGGGGCGTATATTTCTAATGAAATAAAAGAGGGGATGGACTGAAATACCAATGACTTTCTGGAATCAATTAATATCATCAGATTCCCCTCTTCCAGAAGGGTCAAGTCCCAGCTGAGGAGCTTGCCTCTGACAGTTATAAACCTCAAAACAGAACAAAAATCCCAGCACCACCTACGAAATAAAGCCCGGGGTACATGATAAGTTATGTGACTCCCACACACAATGGCAAAGACCAACTCCCAGGTGTGGACACACTGCAGGAGGGCTTCACCTTGAACCGTAGACTCCCACTCGGGTTTCATTAGGAGCTGAGGACATTCACAGAAGGCTGTCAGCTAACCTCCATGATATTTCTGTTTTTTCTCTAGGTCACATCCTTCCTGCCATGATTAAGTATTTTTTTGCAGTATTTCCAGGCATCAAGATTGCAGGAGGCTCTGAGTAAAATCTATCTATCTATCTATCTATCTATCTATCTATCTATCTATTATCTATCTATCTATCTATCTATCTATCTATCTATCTATCTATAAAAACCTAATCTACTGAAATACTGAATGACCCCATGATTGGTCACTATGATACCCAGTAACCAACAGGGAACAGACTCTCAACACATGAGATCAGCTACCTGCTGATTGGATTGGGCCTGAGGGGATCCTGCTGAGACCAGATCTCAGACATCCCTAGAGGGTCCCAGATTGCCAGAGGGCACAGGCCAGGCGGAGGTACCCCACCAGTGTATGAATCTATGCACCAGGCCTTGAGTATTAGATACTCTAAGAGTTCAGATGCCTTCTTAATTAAAAACCCTAAAGAATAGAAACATCTTGTTGAAAATGTTGGGGGTTGAGTGAAAGGGAAAGGGGCACAGAGTCGGTAATGCTGTGACCAGTTGGCACAGTGACAGGTGATGGCCAGGTCATGACTGGGGCGGCCATGTTGAGGGATAAACATGCTGAGTCATTGTGTTGTGACTAATACAACCAATGTAAGGTTACATGCCAACTCTTCTGAAAGAAAACATAAAAAGAAAGTGTTTCCTGATTGGGGGATAGAAAAAAAGGGGCGTGACACAGAGTATTGGTAGAGAATATATGGATACAATTGGCTAGTATGTCTCAGTGGTTAATCATTGACCAATAATTTATGGTTCAGTTAGATTCCTGGCCAGGTTGCAGGCTAGATCTCCAGTATGTGTGCTGCTGGAGGCAGATGATTTATGATTTTCCTCCAATAATTGATGAGTCTATTTCTCTCCCTCCTCCTTTTACTCTGAAATCAATAAAAGCAAATTAAAAAAGGAATATAATACATATAAGAAAGAAAAATCAGGCTAGAATTAAAAACCTGAGAGGAGGGATGAAACACCAATGGGTCAGAGAGGAAGACCTGGCTCATGCGCGTGTGTGCGACTGAGAGGAGAATGACGAAGTAAGAGAGGCTGGACGGACAGATGGTGTGTGGGTTCCAGGAAGAACAGAGAAAGGAAATGAAAAGCAGCTGCAGAGCAGAGACAGATCACCTGTGTCTCAGATAACACGTGTCTGTTTGGAAAAGAGGGCGATGTTTAAAGAGACCTGTGTGGACGGGTGCTGAGCCTGGGGTGACACGGGTGAGTGTGTGGTGGTGGTCAGACCCTCAGCTTCTGAAAGGCACTTCACTGTGTTGAGAAACCAAACGGGTGTTTTGCAGGAAGATATGGAAAACCAACATGGTGTCCTCATTGCGTGTTCAACGTGGGAGAAATACATTTGACAATTAAGGAACTTCATGGGTGTAAAATCGTAAATCGGATCTGAGTATTTGAACGGAGATGAAAGTGAGATAGGATCATCCAAAGAATGACGTGACAATCACCATGACACAACACGTCATGAGAACACGCCCCCACCATGACGAAGGCCACATTCTTGGGATGGAGAGTTGAGTTCAGTGAGTTTCTGTTCTGTGACGTGGAGGCAGAGGTGCTTCTCCTCAGAAACACACGCTGTCATGGGTTCCGGGGCCTCTAACCAGGCAGCTGTGCCGGCTCCAAATTTTCTTAAATATGAGCATCTCTGGCGTCAGCACCCAGATTAACGAGCTGCCTCAGGGCCATGGATCTCTTGGAATGAAACCCAGGAACGGTCACGGGACTCAGCACCTGCTGGCTCAGGTATATAAGCTCCCTCCCCACTCGCTGGCACTCACTCTCAGGATCTCGTCTGGAACAGAAACACACTCCCCCTGACACCATGTGCTACTACGACAGCTACTACGGAGGCCTCGGCTACGGCTGGGGTGGCCTTGGTGGCCTGGGCTATGGCTATGGCTCCGGCTGGGGCTGGGGCGGCCTGGGCTGTGGCTGTGGCTACAGAAGGTACGGCTGTGGCTGCTGGCGTCCGTGCTGCTGTGGGGGATACGGATACTCTGGCTTCTACTGAGAACCTGCCCAGCAGCTCAGCCTCTGAACGTACAGGGACGTCCTCCCACATTGGATCTAAGTGACTGGACAGCTGACCTGATGCTGGATGGATTATTCCACAAAAGTTTTTAATCTTTAGAATTATGGCTAGATTTTCAACTGTGTCTGCATCTCCCTCATAAGCATGAGATCCTCTGCCTTTTCTGTCAGAAATGATTGGACTGTCTGTTCACCTTTCAATAAAGCATTGAACTTGAACACATAGAATGGTTTTGTTTTGTTCATGAAACTCCATTAAGAGGACGTGGTTCTTGGCACATCCACTCCACTCTGCACTGGGGAAGCGACCTTCCTCGCTAACAATCTTTCTTTTCCTTCACACACTCACAAGCATGCAGAGAGTCAAGAAAAGGGTATAAAGATTAGTAAGTCTACACCAAAAGGGAAAAAAAATGTTTTGAAAGATATAGTGATTTAAATCTTTAAATCTCTTGGTTTTATTTATAAAATATTCAAACTTAAGTCAACACAAATAATAATGAATATTTAAAATACCTATCTATTTATATATCAACACATGAATTTTATTTAAGTAACATTTCCCAATTCAATCCTTCCATTTATTCAATATTAGTTTCTGTTTTTAATGTTTCTTTTAATTTCAGAGAGCAAGGAGGAGGGAGAGGGAGATAGAATCACCAAGGATGAGAGAGAATCATTCATGGTCTGGTTGCCTCCTGCATGACCCACTCTGCTGATTGAGCCTGAACCGGGGCATGTGCCCTTGGCCAAAATCAAACGTGGGAACTTTTAGTCCACAGACTCATCCTCTATCCACAGAGCCAAACTAGAGAGGGCAACTCAAAGCATTTTTAACTGAACATGTCTGTTCGCTTTCCTCTGCTCTCACTGTGTCTCACCTGCATCCTTCCTCACCACCATCATCTCACTGAGGCATTAGCTTCACTCCCATCAGGGAAAGAAACAACAAGACGTCATTGTGAACCAATTGTTATTGAGCTGAAGCTGAAACCAATGAGCTTCTTAAACATCTAAATTTCTGCAAGATCTGACTTTCTCCTCATGATAAAGGGGCAACACGGGGCATATATTTTTGATGAAATAAAAGAACGGATGTACTGAAATACCAATGTTTTCCTGGAATTAAATGATTAGTTAATAATATCATCAGACTCTCCTCTTCCAGAAGGGTCAAGTGCTGGCTGAGGAGCTTGCCTCTGACACTTAAAAACCTCAAAACAGCACAAAAAACCGAGCACCACCTACAAAACAAAGCTCAGGTTACATAATAAGTCATGTGACGCCCACACAATGGTGAAGACCAAGTCCCAGGTGTGGGCACACTCCAGGAGGGCTTCACCTTGAACCGTGGACTCACCCTCGGGGTTCCTTACCAGTTGAGGAAATTCCCAGAAGGCTGTTGGCGAACCTCCATATTTCTGTTTTTGTTCCAGTCACATCCTCTTTACTTTTTTAGTTTTCATGTGTACTTTATGTTTTTGCAGTATTGCCAGGCATCAAGATTGCAGGGAGACTCTGATGAAAGTCTATCTATCTATCTATCTATCTATCTATCTATCTATCTATCTATCTAAGCCTAATCTACTGAAATACTGAATGACCGTTGATTGGTCGCTATGATACACACTGAGCAACAGGGAACAGACTCTCAACACATGGGACCAGCTCCCTGCTGAATGGATTGCGCCTGAGGGGATCCTGCTGAAACCAGTTCTCAGACATCCCTAGAGGGTCCCAGATTGCAAGAGGGCACAGGCCAGGCGGAGGGACCCCACCAGTGTATGAATCTATGCACCCGGCCTTGAGTATTAGATACTCTAAGAGTTCATAAGTCTTTTTAATTTAAAATTCTGAGGACTTAGAATATTTTATTGAAAGTGTTGGGGGTTGAGTGAAAGGGAAAGGGGCACAGAGTCGGTAATGCTGTGACCAGTTTGCACAGTGACAGGTGATTGCCAGGTCATGACTGGGCGGCCATGGTGAGGGATACACATGCTGAGTCATTGTGTTGTGACTAATGTAACCAATGTAAGGTTGCATGCCAACTCTTCTGAAAGAAAACATAAAAAGAAAGTGTTTCCTGATTGAGGGAAAGAAAATAAGGGGCAGGACACAGAGTATTGGTAAAGAATATACGGATACAACTGGCCGGCAGGTCTCAGTGGTTAATCTTTGACCAATAATTTATGGTTCAGTTTGATTCCTGGTCACAAGCACGGGTTGCAGGTGAGATCCCCTGTATGTGTGCTATTGGAGAGAGCTGATTTATGGTTTTTCTAACATCATTGATGTTACTATCTCTCTCCCTCCTTCTTTTCCTCTGAAATCAATAAGAGTAAATTTAAAAAGAATTAAATATATATAAGGAAGAAAAATCAGGCTGGAATTAGAAACCTGGGAGGAGGGATGAAACACCGATGGGTCAGAGAAGAAGAGCTGGCTCATGCATGTGTGTGGGACTGAGAGCAGAATGACGATGTAAGAGAGGCTGACGGACAGGCAGTGTGTGGGTTCCAGGAAGAACAGAGAAAGGAAATAAAAGCAGCTGCAGAGCAGAGACAGATCACCTGTGTCTCCAATAACATGTGTCTGTTTGGAAAAGAGGGCGATGTTTAAAGAGACCTGTGTGGACGGGTGCTCAGCCTGGGGTGACACGGGTGAGTGTGTGGTGGTGGTCAGACCCTCAGCGTCTGAAAGGCACTTCACTGTGTTGAGAAACCGAACGGGTGTTTTGCAGGAAGATATGGAAAACCAACATGGTTTCCTCATCCCTTGTTCAACGTGAAAGAAACACATGTGACAGTTAAGGAATTTCATGGGTGTAAGAATCATAATTGGATCTGAGTATTTGAACTGAGATGGAAGTGAGATAGGACTGTCCAAAGCATGACGTACCAATAGCAATGAAACAGCACATCATGAGAAAACCCCCCACCATGACGGAGGCCACGCGCTTGGGATGGAGAGTTGAGTTCAGTGAGTTTCTGTTCTGTGACGTGGAGGCAGAGTGCTTCTCCTCAGAAACACATGCTGTCATGGGTTCCAGGGGCTCTAACCAGGCAGCTGTGCCGGCTCCAAATTTTCCTAAATACGAGCATCTCTGGCGTCAGCACCCAGATTAACGAGCTGCCTCAGGGCCATGGATCTCTTGGAATGAAACCCAGGAATGGTCACGGGACTCAGCACCTGCTGGCTCAGGTATATAAGCTCCCTCCCCACTCGCTGGCACTCACTCTCAGGATCTCATCCTAAACAGAAACACACTCCCCTGACACCATGTGCTACTACGGCAGCTACTACAGAGGCCTCGGCTACGGCTGGGGCGGCCTGGGTGGCCTGGGCTATGGCTATGGCTCCGGCTGGGGCTGGGGCGGCCTGGGCTGTGGCTGTGGCTACAGAAGGTACGGCTGTTGCTGCTGGCGTCCGTGCTGCTGTGGGGGATACGGATACTCTGGCTTCTACTGAGACCCTGCCCAGCAGCTCAGCCTCTCAACGTACAAGGGACGTCCTCCCACATTGGATCTAAGTGACCGGACAGCTGACCTCATGCTGGATGGATTATTCCACAAAAGTTTTTACTTTTTAGAATTATGGCTAGATTTTCAACTGTGTCTGCATCTCCCTCATAAGCCTGAGATACTCTGCCTTTTGTGTCAGAAATGATTGGACTGTCTGTTCACCTTCCAATAAAGCATTGAACTTGAACACATAGAATGGTTTTGTTTTGTTCATGAAACGCCATTAAGAGGATGTGGTTCTTGGCACATCCACTGCGCTCTTCACTGGGGAAGCGACCTTCCTGGCTAACAATCTTTCTTTTCCTTCACACTCTCACAAGCATGCAGAGAGGCAGGGAATGGATATAAAGATTAATAAGTCTACACCAAAATAGAAAAATGGTTGTAAAGGACCAGTGATTTAAATCTTTCCATCTCTAGATATTATTAATAAAATATTCAGGTTTAAGTCAACAACAAATAGTAATAAATGTTGCTATTTGAACATATCTATCTATTTATTTACCAACACATGGATTTCATTTAAATCAACTAACATTTCCCAATTCAATCCTTCCATTCATTCAATATTTATTTCTGTTTTTAATCTTTCTTTTAATTTCAGAGAGCAAGGAGGAGGGAGAGGGAGAGAGAATCATCAACGATGAGAGAGAATCTTCATTGACTGGTTGCCTCCTGCATGCCCCCCTCTTGTGACTGAAGCTGCAAACTGGGCATGTTCCCTTGACTGGAATCCAACCTGGGACCCTTCAGTCCACAGACCCTTCCTCCATCCACTGAGACAAACTAGAGAGGGCAACTCAGCATTTTTAATTGAATGTGTCTGTTCCCTTTTCTCTGCTCTCACTGTGTCTCACTGGCATCCTTCCTCATCATTGTCAACACACTTAGGCATTACCTTCACTCCCATCAGGGAAAGAAACAACAAGACATAATTAGGAATGAATTATTATTTTTATTTTTAATTTTTGTGAGTTCATTTGAGCCAAACTGTTAACATATGCTGGGAAGCTGAGCCTCAACGAATTTAGATAATGCTCCCTGAATGCATGATTATTATCTGAAGCTGGAACCAAAGAGTTTACTCAATAATCTATATTTCCTGAAGATCTGAATTTCCCCGATAAAAATTTGGCAACAGGGGGCAAATATATTGGATGAAATAAAAAGTCAGATGGACTGAAATACCAATGTTCTCATAGAATTAAATGATGTCATGGGAGAATAATGTGAGATGAAGATATTTCATTGAATTGCTATAATTTGGTCAAATGTGTGTGCTGGGGTCTATACTGTGAGATACTCCCTACAGCTCTGGCAGACAGAACTTAATCTTTCAGCCACTCAGCAAATATGCTGTGTTTGAAAAACAGTGAATGCATTCAGATGGGAATAAAAAAATGTAAGTTATGCCCAGCCTGCAGAGACTCTGATCAGAATATTGTATAAAATTAACATCCTTTTAATTTAAAACCCTGAACAATAGGAACATCTTATTGAAAATGTTGGGAGGAGAATCCAAGATGGCGGCATAGGTAAACACCTACACTGCTGCCTCTCACAACAATTTCAAAACTACAACTAAAAGACAGAGCGGACATCATCCAGAACCACAGGAAAGCTGGCTGAGTGGAAGTTTTACAGCTAGAGGGAAAGGAGAGGGGCTCACAGAGACCCAGAGGAGCTGCAAAGAGCTGAGGTACGGAGACACACGCGTGGAGAGAGTAGGTGCCCCAGTACCTGGCTGGCTTTCTTTGGCGGGAGGGAAACGAAGACTCCCAACGGCATTGAACCCCCTTATCCTACGACACTAAACCCCAGATCCAGCAGAAACTCATACAGGGGGAGTTTGGACTGTGAAAAGAAAGAGGTGCATGGAAATTTAGGGGAGTCGCAAAAGATCAGAGGTCTGGTGGCAGCTCGCACGGCACTGCACAGAGGACAGATTGCTGACTGTGCCGCTGGCTTTCATGAGTGGGCGGGAGACAGACTCTCCCAACTGTGCCACTTCTGACTCCACTAAGCCCCTGTTTCGGGCGAAACCCTGGAGACCTAGACTCATGTGGTCCTGGTGCGCAGGGGAGCCGGAAAGGCAGCACTCTAGAGACACTGTGGGCGCGAGCACACAAGGACCGATTATCCAGTCATGTGAGATTCAGGGGCTGTGGAGGGTGGGGCCGACTGGAAGGCAAGGCGGTCCCTTAAGCCCTGAGACTCCACCCATCCCTAGCTCAACAGAGGCTTCTTTGGTTTTGCAAGTCTGGTATCATAAGGCTGAATTCAACACAGAAGTTTCCCTGGCATAGTGAAAATGCCGAGACAAGGGAAGGGATCACAAACAAAAGAAATGAAGGAAAATGTTGGGAGTTGTGTGTATTTGGTAAGAGGTATCGAGTCGGTAATGTTGTGACCAGTTTACACAGTGACAGCTGATTGTCAGGTCATTACTGGATTGGCCATTGTAAGGGATAAATATGCTGAGTCATTGTGTGGTAACCAATATAACCAATGTAAGATTGCATGCCAACTCTTCTGAAATAAAATATACAGTAAAAGTGTTTGCTGATTGGTCAACAGAAAATAGGGGCAGGACACAGAGAACTGGTGAAAAATATATGGACACAACCCACGGGGATGTCTCAGTGTTTGAGCACTGACCTATGACCCAGAAGGTCATGGTTCAGGTTGATTTCTGGTCACGACAAATGCCCAGGTTGCAGTTTGATCTTCAGTAAGTGATGGGCAGGAGGCAGACGATTAATGGTTTTTCTCCAATAATTGATGTGTCTATCTCTCTCCCTCCTCCTTTTACTCTGAAATCAGTAAAAGTAAATTTAAAAAAGAATAAAATACACATAAGGAAGAGAAATCAGGCTAGAATTAAACACCTGAGAAGAGGGATGAAGCACCGATGGGAGAACTGGGTCAGAGAGGAAGACCTGGCTCGTGCGCGTGTGTGGGTCTGAGAGCAGAAAGACGATGAAAGACAGGCTGGACGGACAGACCCTGTGTGGGTTCCAGGAAGGACAGAGAAAGGAAATGAAAGCAGCTGCAGAGCAGAGACCGATCACCTGTGTCTCCGTTAACACGTGTCTGTTTGGAAAAGAGGGCGATGTTTAAAGAGACCTGTGTGGACGGGTGCTCAGCCTGGGGTGACACGGGTGAGTGTGTGGTGGTGGTCAGACCCTCAGCTTCTGAAAGGCACTTCACTGTGTTGAGAAATCAAACAGCTGTTTTGCAGAAAGATATGGAAAATCCACATGGTTTCCTCATTGCGTGTTCAACGTGGGAGAAATACATTTGACAATTAAGGAACTTCATGGGAGTAAGAATCGTAAACCGGATCCAAGTATTAGAACTGAGAAGAACGTGATATATGACCGTCCAAAGAATGACGTGCCAATAGCAATGACACAGCACGTCATGAGAACACTCCCCATCATGACGAAGGCCATTCGCTTGGAATGGAGAGTTGTGTTCAGTGAGTTTCTGTTCTGTGACGTGGAGGCAGAGGTGCTTCTCCTCAGAAACACACGCTGTCATGGGCTCCGGGGGCTCTAACCAGGCAGCTGTGCCGGCTCCAAATTTCCCTAAATACGAGCATCTCTGGCGTCAGCACCCAGATTAACGAGCTGCCTCAGGGCCATGGATCTCTTGGAATGAAACCCAGGAACGGTCACGGGACTCAGCACCTGCTGGCTCAGGTATATAAGCTCCCTCCCCACTCGCTGGCTCTCACTCTCAGGATTTCATCCTAAACAGAAACACACTCCCCCTGACACCATGTGCTACTACGGCAGCTACTACGGAGGCCTCGGCTATGGCTGGGGCGGCCTGGGTGGCCTGGGCTATGGCTATGGCTCCGGCTGTGGCTGGGGCGGCCTGGGCTGTGGCTGTGGCTACAGAAGGTACGGCTGTTGTTGCTGGCGTCCGTGCTGCTGTGGGGGATACGGATACTCTGGCTTCTACTGAGACCCTGCCCAGTAGCTCAGCCTCTGAACGTACAAGGGACGTCCTCCCACATTGGATCTAAGTGACCGGACAGCTGACCTCATGCTGGGTTATTCCACCAATGTCTTTACTTCTGAGAATTATGGGTAGATTTTCTACTCTGCCTGCATCTCCATCATAAGACTGGGATCCTCTACGTCTACTGTCAGAACTGATTGGACTGTCTGTTCACCTTCCAATAAAGCATTGAACTTGGACACAAAGAATGGTTTTGTTTTGTTCATGAAACACAATTATGGGGATGTGGTTCTGGACACATCACTCTCCTGTCCAAGGGGGAAGCGACCTTCCCAGCTAACAATTGTTCTTTTCCTTCACACACAAGCACACAGAGAGGCAGGAAATAGATATAAAGATTAATCAGTCTATACCGAAATGGAAAAATGGTTGGAAAGGGCCAGTGATTTAAATCTTTCCATCTCTAGATTTTATTCATGAAATATTTAGGCTTATGTCCACAAAAATAGCAATGAATATTGAACATATCTATCTATTTATTTACCAACGGGTGAATTTTGTTTAACTCAACTAACATTTCCCAAGTCAAACCTTCCATTCATTCCAAACTTGTTTCTGTTTTTAATGTTTCTTTTAATTTCAGAGAGCAAGGAGGAGGGAGAGGGAGATAGGAACATCAACCATGAGAGAGAATCATTCATTGATTGGTTGCCTCCTGCATGCCCCCCTCTGGTGATTGAGCCTGCTAACTAGGCACAGCCTTGACTGGAATCCTACCGGGACCCTGCAGTCTACAGACCCTTCCTCTCTCCACTGAGCCAAACTAGAGAGGGCAACTCCAAGCATTTTTAACTGAAGGTGTCTGTTCCCTTTCCTCTGCTCTCACTGAGTCTCACTGGCATCCTTCCTCACCATCCTCACCACACAGAGGCATTGGCTTCACTCCCATCAGGGAAAGAAACAACGAGACATACTGTGAACCAATTATTATCGAGCTGAGGCTGAAACCAACGAGCTTTCTTAAGCATCTAAAGTTCATCAAGATCTGAATTTCCCCTGAAAAAAAATAAGCAACATGAGGCAAATATATTGAAAGAAATAAAAAATCAGCTGGGCTGAAATACCAATGTTCACATACAATTAAATAATGTCATGAGAGAATAATGTAAGATGAAGATATTTCATTGAATTGATATAATTTGGTCAAACGTTTGTGCTGGGGTCTATATTGTGACATACTCCCTACAGCTGTGGGAGACAGAACGTAATCTTTCAGCCACTCAGCAAATACGCTGTGTTTGAAAAACTGTGATTGCATTCAGATGGGAATCAAAAGTATAAGTTAGGCCGATCCTGCAGAGACTATGATTAAAATATTGTGTAATCTTAAGAGTTCAGAAGTCTTTTTCATTTAAAACCCTGAAGAATGGGAACATCGTATTGAGAATGTTGGGGGTTGAGTGAAAGGGAAAGGGACACAGAGTCGGTGATGCTGTGACCAGTTTACAGAGTGACAGGTGATTGTCAGTTCATGACTGGGGCGGCCATGGTGAGGGATAAACATGCTGAGTCATTGTATTGTGACTCATAAAGACAATGTCAGATTGCATGCCAACTCTTCTGATATAAAAGATAAGTGAAAGTGTTTGCTGCTTGGGAAAGAGAAAACAGGGGGCAGTACACAGGGAGCTGGTAAAGAATATGCAGATACAACCGGCCGGTATGTCTCAGTGGTTGAGCACTGACCTATGACCCAGGAGGTCATGATTCAGTTTAATTCCTGGTCAGGACACATGTCAGGGTTGCAGGTTTGATCTACAGTAACTAATGGGCAGGAGGCAGCAAATTAATGATTTTTCTCCAATAATTGATGTGTCTATCTCTGTCTCTCCTCCATTTACTCTGAAATCAATAAGAGTAAGTTTTAAAGAAAGAATAAAATACATATAAGGAAGAAAAATAAGGCTACAGTTATAAACCTGAGTGGAGGGGTGAGGCACCAATGGAAGAAATGGGTCAGAGAGGAAGACCCGGCTCCTGTGCATGTGTGGGACTGAGAGCAGAATGATGACGTAAAAGAGGGTGGACGGACAGAGGATGTGTGGGTTCCAGGAAGAACAGAGAAAGGAAATGAAAGCAGCTGCAGAGCAGAGACAGATCACCTGGGTGTCCGATAACACGTGTCTGTTTGGAAAAGAGGGTGATGTTTAAAGAGACCTGTGTGGACAGGTGCTCAGCCTGGGGTGACACGGGTGAGTGTGTGGTGGTGGTCAGACCCTCAGCTTCTGAAAGGCACTTCACTGTGTTGAGAAACCAAATGGGTGTTTGGCAGGAATCCAAGTGGCTTCCTCAATGGGTGTTCAACTGGGAGAAATACATTTGACAGTTAAGGAACTTCATGGGTGTAAGATCTTAAACCGGATCCAAGTATTTTGAACTGAGATGAAAGTGAGATAGGACCGTCCAAACAATGACCTGCAAATAGCAATGACACAGCACGTCACGAAAACATGCCACCACCATGAAGGAGGCCACGCACTTGGAACAAAGAATTGTGATCAGTGAGTTTCTGTTCTGTGACGTGGAGGCAGAGGGGCTTCTCTCAGAAACACACGCTGTCATGGGTTCCGGGGGCTCTAGCCAGGCAGCTGTGCCGGCTCCAAATTTTCCTAAATACGAGCATCTCTGGCGTCAGCACCCAGATTAACGAGCTGCCTCAGGGCCATGGATCTCTTGGAATGAAACCCAGGAACGGTCACGGGACTCAGCACCTGCTGGCTCAGGTATATAAGCTCCCTCCCCGCTCGCTGGCACTCACTCTCAGGTCCTCGTCTGGAACAGAAACACACTCCCCCTGACACCATGTGTTACTACGGCAGCTACTACGGAGGCCTCGGCTATGGCTGGGGCGGCCTTGGTGGCCTGGGCTATGGCTATGGCTCCGGCTGGGGCTGGGGCGGCCTGGGCTGTGGCTGTGGCTACAGAAGGTACGGCTGTTGCTGCTGGCGTCCGTGCTGCTGTGGGGGATACGGATACTCTGGCTTCTACTGAGACGCTGTCCAGCAGCTCAGCCTCTGAACTTACAAGGGACTTCCTCCCACATTGAATATGAGTAACTGGACAGCAAATCTCAAGCTGGGTTATTTGCAGAAATGTCTGTAGCTTCTCAGAATTTGGGTAGATTTTCAACTATGCCTGCATCTCCCACATAAGCCTGGGGTTCTCTACCTTTGTGATAAGAACTGATTGGACTGTCTGTTCACCTTCCAATAAAGCATTGACCTTGAACACAAAGAATGGTTGTTGGTTTATTCATGAATTGCAATGATGAGGACGTGGTTCTGGGCGCATCCACTCTACTCTCCAATGGGGAAGCCACCTTCCTGGCTAACAATCTTTCTTTTCCTTCACACACTCACAATTATGCAGAGAGGCAGGAAAGAGATTTAAAGATTGATACGTCTGCACTGAAATGGAATAAATGTTTTGAAAGAAACAGTGATTTAAATCCTTCAAACTCTTGGTTTTATTCATAAAATATTGAGACTAAAGTCAATACAAGTAGCAATGAATATTTAACATGTCTACCTAGTTATTTATCAACAGATGGATTTTATTTAACTCTACTAACATTTCCCAATTCAATCCTTCCATTCATTCAATATTGGTTTCTATTTTTAATGTTTCTTTTAATTTCAGAGAGCAAGGAGGAGGGAGAGGGAGATAGAAACATCAACGATGAGAGAAAACCATTCATTGATTGGTTGCCTCCTGCATGCCCCCATCTGGTGATTGAGCCTACAATCTGGACACAGCCCTTGCCCGGAATCCAACCTGGGACCCTTCAGTCCACAGACCCATCCCCTCTCCACTGAGCCAAACTAGAGTGGGCAACACCAAGCATTTTAAACTAACGTGTCCGTTTTCTTTCCTCTGCTCTCAGTGTGTCTCACTGGCATCCTTCCTCACCACCGTCACCACAGTGACACATTAGCTTCACTCCCATCAGGGAAAGAAACAACAAGATATAATTATAAATCAATTATTATTTTTTTATTTTTTATTTTTTTGAATTTTTGTGAGTTCAATTGTGCCAAACTGTGGACATATGCTGGGACGCACAACCTCAATGAATTTAGATAATGTTCACTGAATGAGTGATTATTATCTGAAGCCGGAGCCAAAGAGTTTTCATTTCTGAAGGTCTTAATTTACCCTGATAAAAAATTGGCAACAGGGGGCAAATATACTGAATGAAATAAAAAATAGGATGGACTGAAATACCAATGTTCTAATAGAATTAAATGATGTCATGAGAGAATAATGTGAGATGAAGATATTTCATTGAATTGTATAATTTGATCAAATATGTGTGCTGGAGTCTATACTGTGAGATGCTCACCACAAATGTGTCTGCTGTGGCAGACAGAACTTAATCTTTCAGCCACTCAGCAAATATGCTGTGTTTGGAAAACCGTGAATGCATTCAGATGGGGAAAAAAATGTAAGGCATGCCCAGCCTGCAGAGACTCTGATGAAAATATTGTGTAATCTTAAGAGTTCAGAAGTCTTTTTCATTTAAAACCCTGAAGAATAGTAGCATTTTATATTAAACGTTGGGAATTGAGTGTATATGAGAAGGGACACAGAGTCAATAATGCTGTGACCAGTTTGCACAGTGACAGGTGAATGCCAGGTCATTAATGGGGTGGCCATCATGAAGGATAAACATGCTGAGTCATTATGTTGTGACTCATAAAACCAATGTAAGATTGCATGCCAACTATTCTGACTTAAATGATCAAGTAAAAGTGTTTGCTGATTGGTCAACAGGAAATAAGGGCAGGACACTGAGAACTGGTGAAAAATATATGAACACAACTGGCCAGTATGTCTCAGTGGTTGAGCACTGACCTATGACCCAGGAGGTCATGGTTCAGTTGGATTCCTAGTGAGGACACATGCCCGGATTGCAGGTTTGATCTACAGTAAGTGATGGGCAGGATGCAGCCGATTAATAGTTTTTCTCCAATAATTGATGTGTCTATCTCTCTCCCTCCTCCTTTTCCTCTGAAATCAGTATAAGTGAATTTAAAAAAGAATAAGATAAATAAAGGAAGAAAAATTAGGCTAAAATTAAAAACCTGAGAAGAGAGATGAAGCACCGATGGGAGAACTGCATCAAAGAGGAAGACCTGGCTCGTGAGAGTGCATGGGACTGAGAGCAGAATGACGACGTAAGAGAGGCTGGACGGACAGACGGTGTGTGGGTTCCAGGAAGAACAGAGAAAGGAAGTGAAAGCAGCTGCAGAGCAGAGACAGATCACCTGTGTCTCCGATAACACGTGTCTGTTTGGAAAGGAGGGCGATGTTTAAAGAGACCTATGTGGACGGGTGCTGAGCCTGGGGTGACACGGGTGAGTGTGTGGTGTTGGTCAAACCCTCAGCTTTTGAAAGACACTTCATTGTGTTGAGAAACCAAATGGGTGTTTTGCAGGAAGATATGAAAAATCCACATGGTTTCCTCATTGCGTGTTCAACGTGAGAGAAATACATTTGACAATTAAGGAACTTCTTGGGAGTAAAATCGTAAATCGGATCTGAGTATTTGACCTGAGATGAAAGTGAGATAGGACCGTCCAAAGCATGACGTGACAATCACCATGACACAGCACGTCATTAGAACACGCCCCCACCATGACGGAGGCCACCTGCTTGGAATGGAGAATTGTGATCAGTGAGTTTCTGTTCTGTGACGTGGAGGCAGAGGTGCTTCTCTCAGAAACACACGCTGTCATGGGTTCCGGGGCCTCTAACCAGGCAGCTGTGCCGTCTCCAAATTTTCCTAAATAGGAGCATCTCTGGCGTCAGCACCCAGATTAACGAGCTGCCTCAGGGCCATGGATCTCTTGGAATGAAACCCAGGAATGGTCACGGGACTCAGCACCTGCTGGCTCAGGTATATAAGCTCCCTCCCCACTCGCTGGCACTCACTCTCAGGATCTCATCCTAAACAGAAACACACTCCCCTGACACCATGTGCTACTACGGCAGCTACTACGGAGGCCTCGGCTACGGCTGGGGCGGCCTGGGTGGCCTGGGCTATGGCTATGGCTCCGGCTGGGGCCTGGGTGGCCTGGGCTGTGGCTGTGGCTACAGAAGGTACGGCTGTGGCTGCTGGCGTCCGTGCTGCTGTGGGGGATACGGATACTCTGGCTTCTACTGAGACCCTGCCCAGCAGCTCAGCATCTGAATGTACAAGGGACTTCCTCCCACATTGGATATGAGTAACTGGACAGCAAATCTCAAGCTGGGTTATTTGCAGAAATGTCTGTAGCTTCTCAGAATTTGGGTAGATTTTTAACTATGCCTGCATCTCCCACATAAGCATGGGGTTCTCTACCTTTGTGATAAGAAATGATTGGACTGTCTGTTCACCTTCCAATAAAGCATTGACCTTGAAAACATAGAATGGTTATCGGTTTATTCATGAAACACAATGATAAGGACCTGGTTCTGGGCGCATCCACTCCACTCTCCAATGGGGAAGCCACCTTCCTGGCTAACAATCTTTCTTTTCCTTCACACACTCACAAGCATGCAGAGAGGCAGGAAAGGGATTTAAAGATTAATACATCTACACTGAAATGGAATAAATGTTTTGAAAGAAACAGTGATTTAAATCCTTCAATCTCTTGGTTTTATTCATAAAATATTGAGACTTAAGTCAACACAAGTAGCAATGAATATTTAACATGTCTATCTAGTTATTTATCAACAGATGGATTTTATTTAACTCTACTAACATTTCCCAATTCAATCCTTCCATTCATTCAATATTGGTTTCTATTTTTAATGTTGTTTTTTTTTTAATTTCAGAGATCAAGAAAGAGGGAGAGGGAGATAGAAACATCAACGATGAGAGAAAATCATTCATTGACTGGTTGCCTCCTGCATGCCCCCCTCTGGTGATAGAGCCTGCAACCTGGGCACAGCCCTTGCCCGGAATCCAACCTGGGACCCTTCAGTCCACAGACCCATCCCCTCTCCACTGAGTCAAACTAGAGTGGGCAACACCAAGCATTTTAAACTAACGTGTCCGTTTTCTTTCCTCTGCTCTCACTGTGTCTCACTGGCATCCTTCCTCACCACCGTCACCACAGTGACACATTAGCTTCACTCCCATCAGGGAAAGAAACAACAATATATAATTATAAATCAATTATTTTTTTTTTATTTTATTGAATTTTTGTGAGTTCAATTGTGCTATACTGTGGACATATGCTGGGACGCACTACCTCAATGAATTTAGATAATGCTCACTGAATGAGTTATTATTATCTGAAGCTGGAGCCAAAGAGTTTTCATTTCAGAAGGTCTGAATTTACCCTGATAAAAATTTGGCAACAGGGGGCAAATATACTGAATGAAATAAAAAATAGGATGGACTGAAATACCAATGTTCTCCTAGAATTAAATGATGTCATGAGAGGATAATGTGAGATGAAGATATTTCATTGAATTGCTATAATTTGGTCAAATGTGTGTGCCGGGGTCTATACTGTGAGATGCTCCCTACAGCTGTGGCAGACAGAACTTAATCTTTCAGCCACTCAGCAAATATGCTGTGTTTGGAAAACCGTGAATGCATTCAGATGGGAATCAAAAATGCAACGCATGCCCAGCCTGCAGAGACTCTGATGAAAATATTGTATAATCTTAAGAGTTCAGAAGTCTTTTTCATTTAAAACCCTGAAGAATGGGGGCATTTTATTTTAAACGTTGGGAGTTGAGTGTATATGAGAAGGGACACATAGTCAGTAATGCTGTGACTAGTTAGCACAGTGACAGGAGATTGCCAGGTCATTACTGGGTGGCCATCATGAAGGATAAACATGCTGAGTCACTATGTTGTGACTCATAAAACCAATGTAATATTGCATGCCAACTATTCTGACTTAAATGATCAAGTAAAAGTGTTTGCTGATTGGTCAACAGGAAATAGGGGCAGGACACTGAGAACTGGTGAAAAATATATGAACACAACTGGCCAGTATGTCTCAGTGGTTGAGCACCGACCTATGAACCAGGAGGTCATGGTTCAGTTGGATTCCTGGTCAGGACACATGCCCGTATTGCAGGTTTGATCTACAGCAAGTGATGGGCAGGATGCAGCCGATTAATAGTTTTTCTCCAATAATTGATGTGTCTATCTCTCTCCCTCCTCCTTTTCCTCTGAAATCAGTATAAGTAAATTTAAAAAAGAATAAGATAAATAAATGAAGAAAAATTAGGCTAGAATTAAAAACCTGAGAAGAGAGATGAGGCACCGATGGGAGAACTGCATCAAAGAGGAAGACCTGGCTCGTGAGAGTGCGTGGGACTGAGAGCAGAATGACGACGTAAGGGAGGCTGGATGGACAGACGGTGTGTGGGTTCCAGGAAGAACAGAGAAAGGAAGTGAAAGCAGCTGCAGAGCAGAGACAGATCACCTGTGTCTCCGATAACATGTGTCTGTTTGGAAAGGAGGGCGATGTTTAAAGAGACCTGTGTGGACGGGTGCTCAGCCTGGGATGACACGGGTGAGTGTGTGGTGGTGGTCAGACCCTCAGCTTCTGAAAGGCACTTCACTGTGTTGAGAAACCAAATGGGTGTTTTGCAGGAAGATATGGAAAACCAACATGGTTTCCTCATTGCGTGTTCAACGTGGGAGAAATACATTTGACAATTAAGGAACTTCATGGGAGTAAAATTGTAAATTGGATCTGAGTATTTGAACTGAGATGAAAGTGAGATAGGACCGTCCAAAGCATGACGTGCCAATCGCCATGACACAGCACGTCATGAGAACACGCCCCCTCCATAGCAAAGGCCATGCACTTGGAATGGAGAGTTGAGTTCAGTAAGTTTCTGTTCTGTGACGTTGAGGCAGAGGTGCTTCTCCTCAGAAACACACACTGTCATGGGTTCTGGGGCCTCTAACCAGGCAGCTGTGCCGGCTCCAAATTTTCCTAAATACGAGCATCTCTGGCGTCAGCATCCAGATTAACGAGCTGCCTCAGGGCCATGGATCTCTTGGAATGAAACCCAGGAACGGTCACGGGACTCAGCACCTGCTGGCTCAGGTATATAAGCTCCTTCCCCACTCGCTGGCACTCACTCTCAGAATCTCATCCTAAACAGAAACACACTCTCCCTGACACCATGAGCTACTACGGCAGCTACTACGGAGGCCTCGGCTACGGCTGGGGCGGCCTGGGTGGCCTGGGCTATGGCTATGGCTCCGGCTGGGGCTGGGGCGGCCTGGGCTGTGGCTGTGGCTACAGAAGGTACGGCTGTGGCTGCTGGCGTCCGTGCTGCTGTGGGGGATACGGATACTCTGGCTTCTACTGAGACCCTGCCCAGCAGCTCAGC
>PVJN01010800.1:0-43776 GCA_004026805.1 Lasiurus borealis
CAGACAGGTCGTCTTCAGTGTGAATTAAACTCATTTGTTATTTTCTAATGTATACCATTATTCTCAGTCTTCATAGACCAAGGATCTCTTTATCAACTAAATTAGACATTTTTCCATGTAGCATACTCCAGTAAGAAAAAACAGGCAATTGTGCAAATATAGGAATATAGCTATCCTTGTGCATATGTTAATTGATAGATCTCTGTTCTTTGCATAAATATGATATTATGCTGATATTATACACATTTAATTCATTTTCTTATAAATTTATTTCTCCTTCCCTTCATACACTTACTTGAAAGAAAGCAAGAACAAAAAAACCACTTACCACTGGGAGATAAAAATGGTTCCCCACAAGATACCCAGATGGCAATCGGGTTTCTGTGCAGGAAGGTGAACAAAGACTCATCTATATCATTCAAGCCATCGGATGTCACAGATGTTGGAAATAATTTGTTTTTCACTTTCAGTCTTGGGTTTTCTGGGAAACAAATGACATTTTACCATTGTTCAATGAATGATGAATAAATCTGCTTACTGAATTAATTTGTTTATTCAAAATATTTCATTTTTCATTAATGACTTGATTTAAGAAGGCAATACCAAAACTGATGCCAATATTTAAATTTGATCAGAACTTCATAGAAGCCAAAGAATTTAAAGTAATCTGATTATAATTATGCATTTTGATTCCTAGTTCTGAAGGCAGTGGTTCTCAACCTGTGGGTCACGACCCTTTTGGGGGCCAAATGACCCTTTCCCTGGGGTCGCCTAAGACTATTGGAAAACACCTATTTCCCATGGTCTTAGGAACCAACAGACTGCTCCTCGGTGTAGCAAAATGTAACAATGTAGTTTACTGTTGTCATATGAAGACTGTTACCCATGCTACACCACGATTCAAGACAAAATTTCACTTATTTGTAATTAGAAATAAATATTTTACAATATATAATTACATATTGTTTTTGTGATTAA
Source organism: Lasiurus borealis (assembly GCA_004026805.1). NCBI lineage: Eukaryota > Metazoa > Chordata > Mammalia > Chiroptera > Vespertilionidae > Lasiurus > Lasiurus borealis. The sequence goes on from PVJN01010800.1 coordinate 979, forward strand.
TCACTATGCTTTAATTATGTTCAATTTGTAACAACAAAAATACATCCTGCATATCAGAAATTTACATTACAGTTCATAACAGTAGCAAAATTACAGTTATAAAGTAGCAACGGAAATCATTTTATAGTTGGGGGTCACCACCACATGAGGAGCTGTCTTAAAGGGTCGCGGCATTAGGAAGGTTGAGAACCACTGTCTTAAGGGAATGTGAGGTAGCTTACCTACACATCTACTCTGAAAAGGGATAACATAAAGAGATGGAAAAATCAAGGAAGGGGGAAAGGAGTATAGGAAAAGACTACAGTTAGTGTTTGGTCTATTTAATTGGGCAAGCATCCAAAAAATTCCGGCTAATATTTTTATTATTAAATGGACATGAATATACACTGTTTTTATTTGCTAGAGGTAAAGCACAATTTAGGCTCTGAGCATCCTAGTGGCCAAAGCAAAATGGAAAACACAATTTTAAGATTTGCAAAGCCCACAAAGAGATAGAAAATCTTCAGGAGATATATATCTCCTCCTGATCCTGAGGTCTGAGAGAAGCAATTCCATGGTTTTTATAATTCTTTAAATATAAAGAATTTTATTTATGTGATATAGCAAATAATATCCTACAATAGAAATTAACATACATTGAGAATCTAATATGTGCTGGATATTTTACCAAGACATCTACATACATCTTCTTATGTAATATTCAAAATGATGCTCTGAGGTAGGTTCATGCCTATTTTATAGAAAAGGTTACTGAGGTTTAGTCACATAACTAGGTGGGGGCAGGGACAGGATTAGAATCTAGATCAGTGGTTCTCAACCCTTCTAATGCCGTGACCCTTTAATATAGTTCTTTACACTGGGGGTCACCACAACATGAGGAACTGTATTAAAGGGTCACGGATTAGAAAGGTTAAGAACCATTGATGTAGGCCATCCGCCCTCAGAGCCTATGCCTTTAACCACTGCCTCCATTGTAAGCATGATGCTGAGTTTCTGACAGATGCCTATTTCTTTCAAGTTCTTGAATTCACCCTGATGGCATAACACCAAACCACAATTCAACATAGGGGGCAGCTGCTAATAGGCCTGCCTGACTCAAGGATAACCTTTCAAATACAAAGGAAAAGGGATGGCTATGCCCTTTGGTAATCCTGCATGAAAACCAGGTTTTAAATAAAAATTTTAAAAAAGAGTGCTTGAAAGTGTAATCTTTCAGAACCTGGAAATCAAATATTCTATGTGCTAAAACCATATCATTGTGAAGTAATAGAAATTATATCATATATAGTTTGCTTCAAATCCTAGGGAGAAATTTGCATTGATCCAGCCCCACTCTCTCAAGTGGTCTCCAATTGGTTTGGGTTCTGAACTTAAGAACAAAAGCTACTCAAGTTGCATAAAGTAGCTAAGCTCTCAAACACATTTTATAAATTCCAGGCAATTTATTTATTGTTTTAGTGACTGAGTGAAAGAATCACCATGTACTTCTTTCTGACCAAACAGCAGAATCAGCTCAGCCTTGTAGAATGTAACCAACCTTCTATACTGTTCATGGTTGTCTCCTTTGTTCCAACGGGGGCTGCCTCTTTCTTTTCTTCCTCAGGGTCTCCGTGGATAAATGATTGATCTAGAGCCCATAAAACCAGTTCATGCAGGGAAAGGATTGTGGTTCCATCTTTAGTATATACTTTGGAGGCTGCTCGGGTGAGACCAAGCTGTTTCGTGCATTCTGTAAGAAGCTAGATAACATGGACTGTAAGTGATGGGGGTAGAAATAGAATGTTGGGAAACCAGGTTGGATTGTAAGAAATATCCATCATGCTTTGTTAACCATGATTGTTTTGTCCTGATTAAAAAAGGCACATTCTAACCTAGCTGGCAGGTACACACCTGGAAATGCAGCCCATCTTTTCCATTTGAAGCTGCCTATAATCATGGAAAGATTGACAACCTCATTGCAGAAACCAGAATCACAGGATCACCAGCTCTTTGAAGATCCCAGCCCTTGCATATCACTAGCCCTTTAAAGATCCCCAGCCCTTTTGCATACCTGTGGGCCTTTGCAAATCTCCAGCCTGCTTATCTGTTAATTGCCCATTTGGCATACCCTTTGGCTATTTCCCCATGTAATTTTTGTCCCTTTACCCAAAATCAGCTGCTGGCTTATGGTGGGGTGCAGAGCAGATTTTTGTGGGTGACCTGCTGCTCTCCTATACTGCTGGCGGTATTGGAATAAATGCTCATGATGTTTCTGCTTAATTGGCTCAAGTAGTGACAGGCAGCACGGACCCATTGTTTGTCCAGTTACATAAGGAACCGAGAGGAAACAGTGACAGAACCGGGAATGATCACGAAGAGCTTGTTATCTTAGAAATCGAAGAAAATCCTTTAATTTGGGAAAATAGAAAGCTGAAAAACTGCCTATTTGATCTTTGTTTGGAGACACTTTTTGATATTAGTTTGTTCTACTTGATTTCATGAGTCCAATCTAGCTGTGAAAAGTCATAGCTCCAGAAATGTAAAACAGTAGCTGATATGTTTCCTTGGAGTATTTCCTTAAACAATGTTTAACCTAGAAATCTACTTTCAATTCTGTTGCTTTATAAGGTATGATATCGCTGTAGTCCTCTTGATAAACTATTTAAAATAAATGATTAGTTGACTTTTAAACCAAAAGCTGACACATGTGATTACTTCCCCTTTGCAGATGGGAAAACAGACTAAAAGAATAATTTTGCCAAAGATCACAAAAGCCAGCTGAGGATCCCAGGAGGAATCCTGGAGATGCTAACTTTTGTACTTGGGCTTATGTCTTTGAACAACATTACCTTAGTTTAAAAATTCTATTTGTATTCCACCAAAGAGGTGAATTAACAAGGGTGCGAATGTATGAGTATTTGCAAGGAAGTCTCCAGGATAACTCCATGTCATATGTAACATTACTTGCAAATTTTGTCATTAAGGGTATTGACAAGATCATCTCCAAACATAGGACAAAATTGGTGTGGCCTTTGGAGCTCTCTTTCTTTTCTGTTGACTCCAGCGACAGTCACTAAGGCAGAAACCATACATGCCCTGTCAGCACAACCCTGGCTTCTCCAATTGGAAAATCAAATGAATCAAATTATTTATAAACAAATAAGTGCTCAGATTTGGCAGTGATAAAGGAGGTGGCAGCTTCTAAAAGATGCAGGTGACCTACAACTTGAAGTTGAAATGGGAAGGAAGGCAGAGAAGGTACTGGGTCTGTCTCAAAAATGGAGAAAATCTGGTAGCTGTGTATCTGCTTTTATGTATCATTGCTCTGGACCCAATCTAAAACCCATCTTCTGCGTTCTCGTTTTCCTAAGGAATACAATCAAAGAGAAAATCTTTACGAAAACAGAGATCTTGATCTTATCAGCATACATTGGTGAAACTGGCCGAGGACATTTATCACTCAATTCCACTGCTGTTTTCTTGTCAGAAGAATCACCATTATCATTACTTCCGAGGATGCAAGAAGCAGTTAAGTGAGAGCCACTTACCATGGGGAATGTTTCAGCCACAATTAACTTCCCATTTTGATATCCATCTCCATTTTTGTACGCAATTATTTTCACTGGCTTCTGGAGCGCAGCTGCCGTACCAATAGGAGCTACAACTTGTGTGCGGGTCTTCATCCGTAAAGATAATAGATGTTCTTCATAGTGACTTAGAATTTTCTCAGCCTCAGAAGAAGATAAATCAACCTGATTAAAAAAAAAAAATCATAGGTTAGGTCTAATCAAGCTTTTTTTTTTCTTCCCAGCTTTGTCGTCATTCAGATATATTCCAGTCTCTCAATTTGATATAAATATGTGCGTGTACATATGTGTGGCATCTACGTTTTGAAATGCTCACTCCACATGCTACAGGTATTGGATGCTGTGGTGGGATGGATATAAGGTCGGAACTCATTCTCTTTCCAGCCTGCTGCTGAGTCTTGAATGAGTTTGGAACTCTGGCTGTGTTCCTAGCCTTCTCCTGTTTTCTACTTTGCCTTCTCTTCTGACAGCAGATGGGAAAGGAAACCAGGGCCAGAGAGAGCCTGGGGTTGAAGTAAGGGGACTCCCACATACAGATGTTCTCTTAATTTTTAGCATTAGGATGATGCCCTCCTCTGGTGGCAGAGACTGATGAACGAGGAGGGGATGGGCGTGGCCTTCAGGAGGGTGTGAAGACCACACTTCACCTTTCCCTGTCCAGCCCTGCACAGGATGCGGCCCCATGGGAAAAGCCCTGTCTGAGATGAGGGGACACTGGTCGGGCTTTCCAATCAGCTCACTGCCACCTCCTAAACACGACCCCACTCTCCCTCAAGCAGAGGCCAGTGACTTCCCCAGAGGACTGACTTCCTTTCTCTTCAGAGTTATGGTTTCAGCTGGTGTGTACGTAACTGTTACTATCCCCCTCTCATCCCCTCCCCACAACGTGTATCGGGTTTAGGAGGGGAGAGGAGTGTGATCTGGGAATAAGCCCCTAAGAGCACACCAGGCCCAAAGGTCACCCTCCTCTCAGAAATCGGTCCTTTTTATATAGCGGGGTAAGCTCCCCTTAGCTCTTCTCATGTCTAAACTTGAAAGAAAGGCTTTTTTACATGGCGCCATTTTAAATTAAGATCACAGGAAAGTGGCAGAGGTTTTTCTCTCCATAAGCTATAAATAATATTAGACACGGGTGCGTGGACTCAGGCCCCCAACGTGAAGAGTCATTGACAATGACATATCTAACTCTCCCCGAAATGCTGCATCTTGTAAAAAGGACTTTACCCTGTGGATATAAGCATAAAAGCTGCTCCACTAAGTGGAGATTCGCAGTGATTCCCTCATCTAAAAGCAACACACAGAGCAGTGGAAGGTGTCAGTAGATGATTAAAGCCACAGAAGTGCCCAATTAACTTCAAAGAGTGTATCGAACTATTAATAGACAATGTATTTTAAATTACAATGGGAAAAAGAAAATCAATGCAGGTGAAATGGTAAAGGTGCATCAGAGTAAGATGAATTGGACACGTTTAGATGAACTTGAGTGCAAGGCAGATAATGAGTGCATCGAAGTTTCGAAAGTGATGCCATGTAGGTATTAGCAGAGCCCAGATCCTTACACACCTCGGCCACATGAATGGTCTTGAAAGGCCCTCGTGAGGAGGGTCTCTGGGCCTCGGAGCCTGAGGCACAGAGGAATGGCAGTCCTGCAGGCAACTGTTTCAGTCCCTTCCCTGCTCTCAGGGATCGTCCACAGGCCAGGCATAGCATCATCTTTTTCTTTCCGGAAGGTGAGAGATAATAGTATCCCTAAAAAGAGGGACAAAGGTGATTTTATAGAGAAACACCTAAATTATAGCAGCATTTTTGTAGAATACTTTACAAATAAAGCAGTTTTCTAGTTCCCGAATGAAATCACAACATGAATGCATTATTTTGCTCACTAATAAACATATTTTTTTTTAAAAAGAACATATTTCCAAACTCTGTTAACTAAAAAATGCTTAGAGACAATAATAATTCAACATAATATGTGTAACTTTTGCCCAGAATCAGGTTTTTTTGGAGGAATGGCTGAATGGTTACTTCCCTATTTGGGGCAAGACATACACAAAAAGAGCAAGGGATATCATGTGGTGCCCAGAAAGAAAAATCTTCATGGAATCGTGTCAAAAACACACAGGAGCCAACATGAAGAGTCTCCACAGGCCCAAAGTGGGACAATTTAAAAGCAACAAAAAGAATGATAACCAAAACACAGAATATGTTTGAATATGTAAAAATCCTATGAGTTCACAAAGGTGCTGAAAAAGACAACAAAAAAAAAAACTCCAACAAACAACAAAACCACAACTTATTGGAGTAAAGGAGCACCAATTTATACATCTGCTATTTGGCCGTTAGAAAATGTGGCTGATTATTTGCAATGATGGCCACAATGAAACTATCTGGACTAAAACCAACCCACCACAAGAAGAGTTTTGTAGAAGAACCTGGGAAATATAATTAAGAACAAGGCATTTGAGGAATTATTGTTAATTTTGTTACATGTGATAATGACATAATGATTATGTAAGAAAATGTTCAAATTTTTCAGAGGTGTATCCTTACATTTGAGGTGAAATGATAGCATGTCTGGGGGGTTGTAAATGTTTCTAAACCCTGATAAGAGCTGAATTTTGATGAGACGTATCTGAGAATTCATTGTTTTGTATTAATCTCTCAACTTTGAATGTGCATGCAAATTTCCATGATAACATTTTAAACTACCTTCACATAGACTCTCTAATTGGCTTAGTTCCTCACCAGGTTGAAAGTTAAGTACAGTGAGAGTTAGTATCACCAGTCTCAATATACTAGTATATAAGATAAAATGAAAGTTCAGAGAGGAAAGTTTTCATACAATGATACCCAAGGAGCACATGGCAGAGATGAGATATAGAACTGTGACTTCTGATTCCAAGCTCTTGGCTGTTCTGCCTTTTCTATTCTGTTCAACTAACCTTTAAGTGCATAGAGCTATCTCAATTCAAAGTCAACACTGACATCATGCTTTCAAAGATGTCATTCTCAAATTTCACTATGAATTTCTCTATTAGCACATCTGATTTCCATTTTTCTACAAGTTACTGGAAGGCAGAAAATTAAATATCCTCTCTCTCGTGTGGAACTGAATTAATATTACATACAGAAAGAATCATTTAGATAGAAAAGCATGAGGTGCATGATGAATTGTGTGCCAATTCATTCATTAGCAAGAATCTACAATAATAAAAGGGGAATATGCTAATTAGACCAGACGTCCTTCCAGATGACCTTCTGGGTGAAACCAGGGCTGCAAGGGAAGCCTGAGTCCCAAGTGCTAGAGGAAAGAAAAGCCTACCTTTGCGTGAATTTTGTGCATCAAGCCTCTAGTATTTCTATAAAATGAAACTTCTCACCCAATATTTTGTTTTCCTGAGAAAATGAAGGGGAAAAAAGCTTGATTCTTTATTTTCCACTTTTCAAAGTAATGAATTGGTTTCGTAGTATCATTTAGTTGTGACCAATGAGTTGTTGCTGCTGTTGCTTAATATTAGTATGGATTTAAATATATCTCATGTACGTTAATTTACTGCACTAATTAGCATAATGATGCTTAAATGATTCATATTTGGATAGCGGGAGCCTTTCCAAGTTGACTTGTTTCATTTTAAGACAGCCTTACTAGTCTGACAGTGTATCTGCTAACAGATATGAGTTCACAGACAAAATAGAAAGAGCAGTCAAAACCAGAGAGATGCAAAATGGCATGGTATTATTCTCCTGGACATCTCTCATTCAGTGGAGCTAGAGAATGATAAGTGAAGCAGCAGCAGCAGGCCCTAGCTAGTTTTGCTCAGTGGATAGAGCATCAGCCTGTGAACTCAAGGGTCCCGGATTCAATTCCAGTCAAGGGTACATGCCTGTGTTGCTGGCTTGATCCCTAGGAGGTGGTATCAAAGAGGTAGCTAGTCAATGATTTTCTTTCATCATTGATTTGTCTGTCTCTTTTTCCCTCTCCCTTCCTCTCTGAAATCAATAAAAATATATTACTTTAAAAAAGAAGCAGCAGCAGTTTAGAGACATCTAAGAAGCAGAGTAAAGAGGGTCTTGGAGGGTCTTCTAAGTGCTTTATGAGATTTCAGGTATGTCAATGGTCAACAACAGCAGTAAGGCAGCTTGATTCACTGACCCACAATATCTCAGGTATTTGTAAAGTACAGTGCAAGTAATTCCTTACGAATAAAAATAAAAGGACCAAACTTGATAAATTATTTTCTTTACAAATTAGAATGGATTGAATGCATAGGCCCATGCTTGGTATAGTGTAATATAGTTAAAGTCACTTACACTCATTTGCATGTTAGGATGCTTTATGGAGTGGAGTGACACCTGATGTGGCAGGCACACCTGTGGAGGGTAGTGATACTGAATTTTTGGGCTGGAACCCAGATTCTTTGTCCACCAGAATCGAAGAATGAACCCACAGACAGAAAGTGGTATAGCATAGGTGGATATTTATTGAAGAACAATTACAGAAAGAGGAAAGAGTCCTATAGAACTGACTCCCATGTAAGGAGGGGGAAAAGGGTCCCTATGGCTTATAAAGGCTGCAGATCCTGGTGCCTTGATATCCCCTCTGATTGGTCACTATTCCCTTACACTGATCACTGTAGTAAGTTCTGGGCTCAAAGTGTTGAACCTCCTATGGGACATGTGAGGTTCTCCCCATTCCTTCCCTCTGGGATTTCTTCTTTTCCATCTGAATGAAGGACTTCCTTTTCTTTATTCTGCAAATATAGACCTTTCTTGGCTACTTCCAGTTCCTTGTCTTATGGAAATACTAGAGGCCCAGTGGGTGAAAATTTACACAGTCCGGGAGCCCTCAGGGGTGGGAGGCAAACTGGCAATCAGGGGAAGGTGACAGCCCATCACACCTCTGCTACTGACAATGCTGGCAGCGCAAGCCTTGGTCAGCCATGATTACCTGAGTCTCGGGAGCCCTGGACAGCTGGGCAGCCACCATCTGAGGCTTGCCTATGCCTCGGGCCAGCTCTGGGAGGCTGGGGACTGACGGGGGCGGGGGGGACTCCAGAAGCAGGTTCGGGGAGTGGCCAGGGGGATAGCCCGGCCTTGCCATATGCCTGCCACCCCAGTGGGGCTGAGGGAACTGGACACTACCATCTTATAGCTGTGGGCACTGCCATCCTTGAGGGTGGGGCAGTCAATTAGCATATTCCCTTCTGGTTGGCTGTGTATGCCATCATCTGCAATGGTTTGGAGACCAATTAGCACATTTCCTCTTTATTAGATAGGATACCTGTTGCTGCTGCCCTTGTCTTATGGAAATGTAATTACACCTGGCTTTCTTGTATTATGGAAATGGAAATGTACCTTCTCCCAGCCTGTGGCCCTGTGTTTTTCTCCAAGGACCCCAATTCTAAAAAATCTCTAAGCCTGCTTGTATTCCCCTAAAATTCCTGCTTCAGTAGTATGTGTGATTGTCCTCCCTCATGGGTGTTTTGGTGAACTGATGATGAACCAAAGATGGTGGTGGTGATAGGGAGCCATCAGAACCATGTAAGTAGGGAGTCGTATCAATATTCCCTCATTCTTTCCCACCCAGAATCTCCGAGTTCATTTACAAATCAGTGCTCAATTTATGTGAACATAAGTTTTCTATAAAGATAAATTCTGGCTTTATTAAATTACTCCCTCTCCCCCTGTTTTTATTTTATCCTCAGAAGGAAGGAACCACTTACTGGTTGATCAATGTTTTCTTTAACTACAGAGGATGTACAAATTCCAGCATAATTTGCGGCTGTGATTTCCTTATCTAGTGCAGTGCTATGGAAGGCCATAAAAGTTTTCTTATTTTCAATGTAATTCCATTTTTGATTGGAAGTCCCATTGTTATAGGGCTTATATTTCTGAAAAAGAAGAAGAAGAAAGAAAAGAAAAAGACAAAATCTGGAGTCAAATGGAAGAGTATATGTTTTGGCTATGGCAGCCATAGTTTTCATTGCATAAATTCAGAAAGAACAGATAATTACTCATTCTGTTATGTAGTTGTAATCACATATTTGATTATTACATAACTACATATCTGATATTTGATTACTATAAATCTCTCTCTCTCTCTCTCTCTCTCTCCCCATACACACACACACACACACACACACACACACACACACACATAATAAAAGAATATGCAAATTATCCAGGATGCCCTTACATCATGACCATTCACAGGGTGGGAGGGGCTGCAGGGCCTTGGGGTGGTACTCTGGGTCACAAGATTTTGTCCCACCCAGACAGACTCCCCTGCAGCCCTGCAGCCAAATCCCAATGCTGACTTGGGGTTTACTAAATTTTACTGAGCTTCTCCCCACACCCCACCCACTGCCCCAGGACCATGCTGCCTGCAGCAGGGCACCCCAGCAGCCTCTGGACAGGTGGGCGGCCAGGAAAAGCTGAATAGGGTGGGGGCTGTAGGGAGCCACAGAGGGGCAGGGTGGCCAGAGCCAAGTCCCTGGGGGTCTGAGGAGAGCGCCTGACAGGAGCCCATACTGCAAAGATGGAATAGGAAGCAGCCACGGAGAGCTCTTCCAATCCTCCTGCACATATCCCAGCCCCCACAACCCTGGGGGGGATGGGGAGGCTGACCAGACAGGGAGAAGACTCAGCCTTGGGGATAGCCACAGCCCAGACCTCCAACTCCCAATCTCTTCCTGTGCCACACCCACCAGGGGTGCCAACAACAGTAGCATGCCGGCAATGATCCATCAGCTCCCCAAGGCACCGGGGTTTAAGGACCACTGCTGCTGGGCCCCCTTTGCGGAATGCCTCTCCTCCCTATAACTCCAGACCTGGGTGGAGGCAGGCCTGAGTGGCCCCCCAGGATCAGACCCATCCCCCTGATAGCAATGGCACCTTCTCTGCAATGGAATCACACTGAACCTTGCCAGAGGCATAGCTAAACTCACCCTACTAGTCTACCTGGCCCCACCCTGGCCTGGCCCCTGCCCCACTCCAGGAGATTGGAGCCCCTCCCTAAGCATGTACAGTTGCAAAATGATCATGTACAATTTAAAGAGTGGCCTTGTTGCCCCTCTAGTGTCCCCTTACAGCCCTCCCCCCCCACACACACACCAGTGCCTCCAGGGACAACCATTGCTATAGGGCTGCTGGCCAAAGCCTGTCCCTCTGGGGCCTGCGGAACCCTCTGCAAAACTTCCATAGCTACAGTCCCAGAAACAATCATGCCCTCCTTCCCAAATCAGCACCTGCTACCCGTGGGCTTACAAATAACAATCTCTTCCCATGTAAACATCACTTACTTGGTGAAACTTTTTTAGGTTTATTAGCTCAGAACCTCCTCATGACAACCCATTGAGGTAGGCAGAGGAGAGATTACAATTCTTATGGTATATGCACATGAAACTCAGAGAGGAAAAAGTGTCAAGCTCAGTGGTTCCCAAGGTGTAGCACATGCCCCACAGGGGGGCAATTTGATTTTAAGTGGGGGCAATTTGAGAATGAATTAAGAGTGAATTTTTGCATTTTTTATGGTTCTAGATGCCTCATCTACAGCATATCCTATATAATAAAAGGCTAATATGCAAATGTCTGAATGGTGGCATGACCAGTCACTCTGATGTGCACTGACCACCAGAGGGCAGGCACTCAATGCAGGAGCTCCCCTCTGATGGTCAGTGTGCTCCCACAGGGGGAGTGCCACTCAGCCAGAAGTCGGGCTCCTGGCTGGTGAGCACAGTGGCAGTGGGGAGAGCCTTTCTCACCTCCATGGCAATGCTAAGGATGTCTGACTGATTGTGTAGGCCCACTAAGCCATCAGTCGGACATTCCCCTAGGGCTCCCAGAAATGGTCTGTTTTCCTCACTCTTGCCAAAACATCTTCAACTTAATACTTTGCTGATATTTTAATTTGAATTTCACTAGTTATCAAGGAGGATTTTTTAAAAATGTGAATACGCTCAGCTTTATATGTAATGGAAATAGCATACTTATTCAAATTATATAACTTGGTTCAAGCATAAGAAATAAGTTGTTTCAATTTAAGAGCAATTAAACCAGATTAGTTCCAACTAAACATATGACACCTGGAGGAACTTTATAATGAATAACACTTACTTTTCGAAAAGGAGATTGGTAGTAAAGAGGAAAATAAATGAACCTTAAGAATTGATTTAATAGGTCAGATAATAGAGTATCCCTCAGAGGTATGAAAACAAAGACTATATTTCAAGGAACAGGGAGGGGGAGCCTAGTAAGATTAACCTAACATGCCTCATTGTTATTTATTTACTTGAACTTCAATATTTTCTCATAAACTGATTGCTTCAAGAAATAAAAATGAAACACCAGCAGCAATAACAAAATGTCTTGAAAGTTAATACAAATTATCTTGGTATCAAACTCATTTCTTATAAAATGGGAACCTTAAGGGAAACATCCATATCTATAATTTTATGAAACTGATTAAGGTACTAAATTTGCATCCGCATGAGGTTTTTATCTCGCTGGCTGTCAAAGAGGCACCTGACAGGGAAGAATGTGATGCTATATATACTGTGTCTCCTAGAACAAATTTTAAGCCCATATTTATCATCAGGATAGAAGACTTAATTAAGCTTCGATATTTGTCCAGATTGCCTTGTCCCAATTTTGGATTCATTGCTATTAAAAATATGGGATAAAAGAAATGTTACTTGGAGACAATATATTTTGTTCACCACAAAAGAAGGTAAAGATTGTGGAGGAATCAGAAAGGCTCCTAAATTTCCTCCCCTCCTACCAAGAAAAACACACATAAACACACATATTTATTTAGGAGTGTCTTTGATTACAAATAAGTGAGGATGACATACAAACATAAAAAGAAAGAACTGTCCAGGTGTTTTGCCTAAAACTTAAATGAAGCCAGACTTCTCTGAATTCTCCAAAAATCGTTTGGCTGCTATAAATATTTGCAAAAAGCATGTTAAAAGTATAATTAGAATTAACACCGTTGAGCTCACATCCTTCAGGAAGACCCTTCTGACCATGTTCTTTCACTCTGGTTGCCATTGAACTTAAAACACGTGGTGCATCTAGCAGCCATTCATTCCACTGACTGCACCCACCACTGAGAATGCCGCTGGGGCGATTGCTCGCGCTTTGCCATTGGAATTGATTTAAGTAGAAAGCGTGGCTCCTGACATATACAGCAAGCCCAGAACCACCATCTGTTGGATGAAACTAAATTAAGAGCCGCATGAACATGTTCGATTTGAAACCTAAGCAGAAGGTTGTAAATATTTTAGCAATAGCATTCAAGATAGAATTCTGTGTCATCCAATTTCTTTCTCCACTACAAGGACACATGGAGTTTTACTTGCATTTAACTGAATAAAGGGCCGTGATTACCCTTCAGTGTATACATCTGACCTGGAGAATAACTGGGTAGCTGCAGACTCCATTCCCCGTCGCGGTCATAGACACTGCCAGCACAAGCTCTGGGTTCCTCACCAGGTGGAAGGTCCTTGGGGAAACAGGATTAGGCACATTACGCAGCAGCACGACCAGCACAGAGCTCCCTCTGTGCCACTTATTAGTGTGTTACTTCTGTCTCCACAGGCGTGTGAATTCTGTAAGCGTTTCTCCCTTTTCACAGGAGGCATGATGTGAAGGGTTCTCACGGAGAGTGCTGGAAGAGCACTGCAGGAGGAAGGGACTCGTCTTTCTGGCCGTGTATGGCATCCCTAATGGGGAGTGGGATAGCCAGTGATGCTCTTCCCCAACCAGGTGCCCAGAAGGCGTGGGCCCTCGGCACCTTCACAGCTAGGACCCGGCCTCATGATCACCTGCTTGAGGCTCTCCTGACACAGATCCTGCATGCCCCCCCCCCGCCTTCTGCCATGCCAGCATCCCTATTCCCTTTACATGCCCGTGTGCCTGGCAACGAGTTACACCCCCATTGATGTTCCAGTGGGCTGCTTGGCGCTTGTCCAGCAGCCAAAGACAAGGCCTGGCCAGGCAAAGCAGCACCTTTCTTTGCCATCCAGCGGGCTGCAACCATACCTTTCCAATAGGTTTTGAACTCCAGCCTTGGGGAGAGGCTGAAGTTCAAGTCTGTTCTTTCCTGCATACTCTCCCTTAGCCTTACAATATCATATAGAATGTATATTTGTTTAAATAGCTGATACTCTTTTATCATTGTTTAATAATCGTTTATGTTAAGCTTCTCCTGTTTAAATCACTGTACGTTTTCTGCCTCCAGATTGTACCCAGACTGCTATACTCTCCTCCCCCATGTAGTTGCTATGGGAGGCAGTGCATCGGAGTGAGAGCCACAATGCCTAAGTTTGAGTCCTGGGTCCATCTGTCAGTAGCTCTGCATTTCTGCTTAACAACTCCGCTTCAGTATGTTCATCAGTGAAATGGGGTAATACCTCGTCAGATGATTGTGGGAATTAAATGAGTTCATGCATAGGAAATGCAATGAATGTTGTCTGTTGCATAGTATTCATATTAGAGATTATTCGTACTAATGCTTGTGATTTTTTAAAAAAGATTTCCCCTGTTTTTTGTGTGTTTTTTTTTCCTAAAGGAGCTTTCCCTAAAAGTCCAAGATATGTGGTGCATATTTTTATGCGATCTTATTGGAGCTAACACAAGGCCCCCTCAGATGGAAAACAACATGAAAATTATTGAGCTCAAACCTTCAAATTCTTTTCCTTGCCTCACTGAAAAGCAAAAATAAACCAACCGTTTTAGGCTCTTGTCTGTGTGGAAAGAGCCAATTCTTTCCCTCTGTCAACATAGTTACATTACAGACCAATAGTGGCACTCCTGCTGTGGAAAATACAACTCCTCCTGAACATAGAATTTAATAATGTGGGAATAGAGAAGGGATCTATTATAAAAACAATATATTTTTCCTTTCAAGACTGCAAAGATTCCAGGTATCTAATTTAAATCTCTGAACACAGAACAATATGTCCTCGTTGTAAAAATATACAAAGTATTGAAGACTCTAGTAAAATTATAACACAGTTTTAAACATTACTCTGACTTCTACTAGATGATCACTATTAATCTTACAATGTATTCCCTCCTTCTATTGTTAGTTAATGAAGTATCGTTTCAAATCCAAAGTGGATATTCAATTTTTCCCAAATACTTCCTTGGCTTTTACGAAGATGGTGCACACGGCAAGGGAGCTGATATTCTATCTTGCTCCTCTCTGCAGCCTCAGCATGTGGAGGACTTTGCACCTTGCATTGTTATTGGCGTTCAATAGTAGGTGAATGAATGAATGAGTATATATTTCTGCAGTAACCTATTGAGATGCCAAGATTAGTTCGCTAGCTATCTCTGCGTTTTGCTGACTAGAATGACTAAAATAGATATAGCAGCTTCCCCAGGCTTCAGCGCCCTGCTCAGCCATCGTAGAGTTGGTTTTTCTTTTGCCTTTTTGAACAATGCAGCTAACTGGTGCTCGCCCGCAGCAGGAATGCTTATATTCTGCAGGAAGCCTGAGCTTATAGAACTCCACACAAAACCCCCTGCGTGCCCAAGAGCAAGGTGAGGAATTACTCTGTGTCCTAGCAATATCCAGCACAATACCACGGTCTCTTCCATTGACCCAATCTACGAACACATGCAAGTCACTTAATCTCCTTGAGCCTCAGTTTACCTAGTTCTGGAATCAAGTGAGTAAGACTAGATGGTTTTAAAGATTACTTTGAGCTCCAAATTCCAAGATGCTGAATTTCCCCCTCTATAACCTTGAGTGCTGATGAGGAATTTTCATCCCTGAGGGTTTCTTCATAATTTTTTGTATTGCCCTTTAGCAGCGGTTTTCAACCTGTGGGTCGTGACCCCTTTGGGGTCAAACGACCCTTTCACAGGGGTCGCCTAAGACCATCAGAAATGCAGATATTTACATCACGATGCATAACAGTAGGAAAATTTCATGGTTGGGGGTCACCACCACATGAGGAACTGTATGCAAGGGTCGCAGCCTTAGGAAGGTTGAGAACCACTGCTTTAGAGACCAAGTGATGAACTCAGATTGCGCCAGAGTTGAAAGCGGGAGGAAGATGCTAGATTATCTCAAAAGTTGATCTGGACCTTCTTCTGTGGGGCTGAAAACCACGCTACTGAGACATTAGCAATTTCCTATGCCTTTCAGTGGCCCCTTGCTCACTTCTTGCCCTTCCAGCCGAGATGATGCGTTATCCCATCAAGGCCTGAATGAAAGGACTAAACGTAGACAATTCTCGGCACAGTGATGCCCTTTAGAACCTCCCACGATGTTGGCAGTGAGATACTCTGCCCACACTCTATTATTCCAAATACTGAAAGGGCAGCTGCCTCCCTAAACGTAAACTTATTGCCTGGACAAAATAAGGACAATTAAAAGACAGTGGTTCACATAATCGAATTTTCTACAGGTTCTGCTACACAGTGCAATCCAAGGTTCTCCAGGCCTCACCAGTTAATCAGAACTGATGGGTTTCAATACCCAATTAAGCGGGGAAAAACCCAAACACACACAGCAAGATACCCAGGGGGAAATGTGAAAGAAAGAATTACTGTCACTAGGCAGACACACTTCTGCCATAGGACATATATTCTTCTAAATCGTGCCCACAATTAATCATCCAGACTTCTGCAAAACCTCTGTCCAAATGTTTGTGGAGTCTCCAGATGGTGATCCATGTGCTCATGAGCAAATCCTGTCCCACTGCCCCTCCCCCGCACTCCTCCACCTCCTTTCTCCAGACTCTGGAGTTTCCCACCAGAGATCAATCCATACCACCATTTCCCACCACTGGCCCCTCTCTTCTACGGCTTGACATGGGGAGGCCTCAGGAAGGCCAAGTTGCGGGGTATTTGGGGAAGTGGAAGGAGATTGGAAAAGGCTGTTCTCTTTCACGTTACACGTGGCTGCGTTTTCCAAAGCAGTGCCGATCATAGTCCAATGTTTCAGAGTTTTAGGCAAACTTCCCTTTTATTTCCACTCCAATAGCCGCGCCCTCCTCCTGCTTTCTCTACAGCAATGAGGATGAAAACTGAAACCAGCGCCAGACACTCAGGAGGACCTAGAAATGGCCCTCTCTTCCAATGAACAAGTGTTTCTGAGTTACACTCATCATGCTTGGCTTTCTCTTCTCTTGGGTCACGCTTCCTACATGTATTCACACAGTTCCTCAGCCATGCTTGAATTCCAACTGAGGCTCAAGCAGGACCTGTACTACAAAACAGAAAGCTAAGGCAATACGATCCAGATTCAAGCTAACCACTGTCAGTTATAAGATGCATTGCTAAATTCTAGAAATGTAGAGATGGGGTAGCACCAACTCTGTAGGGACAGGGATTTTTTTTTTTTTTTTTATTCTTAACCCTAAAACACTGCCCGGTGGACATTTTTTACAGCTGAATGAGTGCATTCTGGTCCCATAAAGCAAGCCACTCTCAGGGACAAAAACCTGCTTCCTTGCTTCCCATTGCAAACACAGCTTAGCTAGGCTAGAATGAATGGGGCACACACTTCCCTGGTCCATCTACATGTTGGCTTTTCAGCTTTCTGTAAAACAAGCCCAGCAAGTGTCCCTTGCTGGCAGTTTTGCTCATCTCCGTGAGCAGATGAAGGCTAGCTCCTTTCCCCGCACATGCTGGGCCCTCTGCTGCCCCCTGCTGAAGTTTGTGCAATCTCTGTCAAAGCAGCAATTCCTAAACCTTTGGCATCACACGCCTTTTGAGAATCCAATGAAAATCACAGCTCCTTTCCAGAAAAACAACAACTGTATTGCAGAGATACACAAACACAAGTTTTATAGGGCATTTCAAAAGACTGAAGAGGCCCCTGGAGACTCACCATAGAACACTAATGGTAGAACCTGAAGCAAACCAATCTAAAAACCAAGGAGTTATTTTCTTTCTTGTTAAGGAAATGTTCAAATATGCACACACACACACACACAAAAAAAAAACACAGAGAGAAATGTTGAAGAAACCACCATGGACCCAACAGTGAGCAACATGCTGCCATTCTTGTTCATTCCCCTCCCAACTTTAAACATTTTTGCTTTAGCTGGAATATTTTAAAGGAAATCTGAGATAACTCTAATTTTATCTGTACTATAACTATATATTCCAGTGATCAGGTTTCTTTTTTCTTTTTTAGCATAAACATTATAACACCCAATATAATTAACAATATTTTGTTCATATTATTTGGTACCCAGACTGCTTTGAATTTCCTCAGATTGTCTTAGCAACAACTCTCTGATAGTGGTTGGCTTGAATCTGGATCCAAACAAGGGCCACCCATTAAATTGGCTTAATATATTTGTATAGGTAAGAATTCGTTTTCACTGTGTCAGATCAGTTGACTATTTGATGGAAGGATGGGAAGGAAGGTATGTATATGGGGTGGTGCAGGAGACTGAGTTATGAAAAGCAAATTATAAAAAATGAGGTCTTTTTGGAATTCTTACTTTAATCCAAAATAAAATTAGATGAGATTCCACTTTTCTCTTGACCTCAAGGGCCAGTTAAAACTTTGAACCCAGTAGGTCAGATTTCATATTTCTTCTCTGAATCAATAGCAAATAATTTGTGTGTAGACTACTGAGCATTTACATTTGCGCTCTCTCTCTCTCTCTCTCTCTCTCTCTCTCCCTCTCTTCCTGGAGTAGGATAAAAATGTATTGTCTATGTTCAATAGATAAACCAAAGCCTTCAAATATACTGTACATGAGCCTGCTCTGTGGGGACCATGCAAAATCTCCCATTCACTTGTTGATATATTGACCCTTTAATATAATGCGTTCACCTGCTGTCTTCCTTGTGGATCCAGCGTTGATGACTGTCATTGGCCTTTTTCTCCACCAAAACCACCTCCATGCCTGAACGCAGGTCTGGACCTCGCACCCCCACGACTAGCTGAGGAGCTGCATGGCTTATGATTTGCCCATCTCTGTATTCAAACTGCTGGTGGCAGAGCTTCTGCAATTTGCGGCACTTTGGAGAATGGCTGAGGTAAAGAAAATCCCATTATGTGCAGAAAAGTACCCCGTGCCCTTGATGTACTGGAGATGGCAGGTTCTGTCGGCAGGAGACCCGCTGTGAACCAAATTCACTTACAGTGGTGAGCCATCACCCTTGGGACAGCAGCGATGCTATTTGCACCACCATACTGATGTAGAAAGTAGAATTCTGAGTTTATTTAGTAACAGAAATAAATGTTTATCTGAGAGAATATGAGCAACTCATCAGCACGGAAAAAAGACATTCAGCTGAGATAATTTAGTTAAAGTGGAAAAAGAAGTTAGAAAAAAGAAGGCATGTAGAATCAAAAACAGAGAAGAATAAAGGAGTTCTGTTTAAACCATGAGTGTTTCTATTCTCTATCTAGACTCCTGGCAATAGAACATTATTCTCCAAGTTTTTCAATTTTCCCTAACAACTCATATTCATAATAACTCAATATAATATTAAATAATAATATGCAAATAAATTAATTTAAAGGAATCTCTTAGTAAGGTTCTTAAGGGATTAAGTAAGCTTATTAAACAAACTAAACATCATAATGCAGTGGCAATTAAATTAATTTATAAACATAGATGTTTATATTAATAGACTAACATAAATATTTATTAGTGTATAGTGCATAAACTAAAGCTAAATGTTTAAGTGCCAACACTATTTAATACATATAAGCTCCTATGGAGCTAAGCAAATGTCTAAAGATGATAGATTGCTGTCATTTCACTGGGCACTGACCAGAAAATAATAAAATTAAAAAAAGAAGAAATTGCATTTTACTAATTTCTTAAAGATATCAGGGCATCTTACATATCAATACATAAGTTCACTCACACATTTATTCAACAAATACACCAGCTTTGTGGTAACTTTTCAGGAGGCAAAGATGGATGAGCTTTAACAGAAAAGACACACCAGTGAAAATAAATTATATTATTTAGCTGATGTGTGAAGAACCTTCAGTCAAAAACACAAGGAAGACAAAAATATACACATTGATATAAAGAGCAGCTCACAGTAATGCAAATCCTTAGGAATATTCTTGTCCCAAAGTGAGAAAATCTAAGACCAGCTAGAAATCTCTATAAGGAAATCATGGAAACTTTTTACCTGTATTTTCTCTGTGGTTCCACATTTTCTAAGATTTCTTCCTGCATCTTCTTTGGAAAAGGGTCGCCCTCGTCAGAGATAGGAGAAGGTTCCTGCCAGGCATACTTGAGAGGCGTGTGACGCGCCTCCATTCGGAGGTGGGCTTTTGCATGTGAATCTCTATCAAGTAAACAAACACAAGTCTAAGAATTTGGATTCATACTCCTAGAATTTTCTCTGAGACATATTCTGATCGCATCCTGAAGGATACTGACAGATTTGTAAATCATATTTCCATAGTGATGACTAACATTGCAAATCCATATCCTACTAATACATAATTCAGATCTTTTTATATAAAATTGCAAATGAAGTTCCTTTATCACATAATAAACAGCATTCATCTTTGTTAGGTTTGCTCAGAAAAAAACAGACTATGTATTATGTTTCAAAAATTATAAGACTAAGACTTCTTAGTAGTTTAAGAAATTCCTAACAGACATGTATGGAGAATCCTTGTACCCATGCCGTAAGTGAGTCATATTTCTGTCTGGAACGGGACAGCTAGATTGTTGGGTTTCATAAAGTTTATTCATTAGACAATGTGAACAGAATCTTAATTAACTTAATTTTCCCACTCAATAGAGGAATCTAGGGAGACTCAAATAGTCTTGGCACTAGTAGTGGCAGCTTCTGATACAGAAAACACTCAGAGTAAATAGTCATCATTGGAATAACTGTGCCTGCCTTCTGGCTTCTTAAGATGAAGATGAGCACGAAAGCATAGCCATCCTACAGATCTATATACACTGAGTGGCCAGATTGTTATGATCTCTGAATGCATAATAATCTGGCCACTGAGTGTATATCCTATGTAATAAAAGGCTAATATGCAAATTGTCCTTTCGACCAGGAGTTTGACCAGTAGGCAGTCCAGCCAACTGCCCATGTCCCCTTCCCCTCCCCCAGGCTGGCCAGACCCCACCCATGCATGAATTCATGCACCGGGCCTCATATATATATGTGTGTGTGTGTATATATATATGTATATATATACATATATATATATACACACACACACATATATACACACACACACACACACACACACACACACACATACTGAGTGGCCAGATTATTATGCATTCAGGGATCATAATAATCTGGCCACTCAGTGTATATCCAGTTGCAGGCCACACTTTTCAGGGCACTTTTCCTTCTGTGGATCATGACACAGTATGAGAACTGCTCATCTGAAAGCAGGATAAATATATAGGCAAAGCAGCGAGCATATTTCAGCACTGTAAATATGCATATGTGAAAATTAAATTCTCTAGGATAGGCTGTGACCACCAAAGTCTGGTGGTACTTTGATGTAACTCTAAGCAATATCAAATTATGAAAATCTTCAGGGACAACTCCTGTGTCAGCAGAACAGACCAAACACTTTTCCAGTGTAACAAAAGTATGATATGTAGATATGAAATTGACCTTATTCAGAAAGCAGCACAAGCTGTTTCTCAAATGAAAACTCTGAGTAACTGTTAAAAAACAACAGTGCCATCTTGTGTTGAAAAATAAAAAAACACACACACACAACAAAAAACAGCTTTCCCATAAACTAATTTCTTTGCGGAAAAAGAGGGAGGAAAGGTCATTTTTAGTTTTAATACATTTAGTAGTTTGTAAACAATATTCTTCCTCCAAATCCAAATGTTTTATTTTTTGACTTGCAATTTATCTCTATGCTCTTTGGTTTCCAGACAAATGAAGTAGAATCAAGTCAATTTTAAAACGGTCATTTTAAAATCCACCTGACTATATTAATTCATTCATTTATCTATCCATTCACTCATAAAACTAATTATTCATTATTAGTTATTCATACCTTTAATATTTATTGAACATTTACTATATGATAGCTGCAGAGTTCTAAGTGTCAGAATACAGTGGTAAACAAAACATAATTTATCAGAGTTCATGGAGCTTACGTTCTAGTGGAGAGCAGAGAGATAAGAAAAATTAATAAATAAGTGCCATAAATGAGATAAAGCAGAATATTGTGATACATATTGGTTGGGGTGGGTCTAGTTTAGGAAGGGACTCAGAGAAGGCTCCCCTGAGAGATGATGTTTGAGTTGAGACCTGGAAAATGGGAAGGCATCAGCCATGTGAGGATCTAGAAGGAGAGCATTCCAGGCAGAGAAAAGAACAAATGGAAAGTCTCAGAAGCAAGAATATGTTTGTCTCATTTGAGGAACAGGGACACTGGTGTGACAGATATGCAGTGAGTAAGGGGAAAGGTAGTAGGAGAGGAAGCTTACCAGGAAGGCAGGGCCTGCCTGCAGTACAGCAAGGAAAAGGAAAGATGTCTCCATCCCCATCCTAGTGCCAGGCTCTGAAAGGCTTTTCTTTATAAGGCATCACAGAGGTGAATGCTCCCACAGTCTCTCTCTCACTGTGCTTCTTACCAATTTTACCAGAAATCTTTCCAAAACACCCATCTAGCAAAAGGTTCCTTCCAGATTTATGGCCCAGTCTCTTGCTTGATGGATGTCCTTTTTTAAGCCATCCTACTTCCCAAATAAGTGAAAACTGCCAACCAAACATGTCTAAGGAAGTCTAGGGAAATCTTAGTGACTTTCTAATGTAAGGTGATTTAAAATGGACTCATCGAAAATAGATCGAAGAACCAATGAAAATTAGTCTGGAAAAAAGATAACCCAGTGGGCTAATGATGGGGAGCTTTGAATATTTTAAGGACTTTTAAGCAGATGAGGATTAGGGATACAGAAGAAATCCTAGGGTGAAGATGCTTTAATCCTATTTCAGCATTAAAATGGGCTGGCTGGTAAAATAGTGATGTCCCTGTTATTAGGAGTATTCAAGAGGACTGTGTCAAAAGGACCTGCCTGGAATGTCCAGGACACTCCTGGATTATATTTTGAGTGGACTCTATCATTTGTACCTCAAGGACTCCAAGCCAGATGAAATCTATGAATCAGAGAACTGTCAATGCTTGTTCTCAAAGATGTTCTTTTTCTTAGTTTCTCTTCATTTTTTTCCAAGTACAGTCTAATAACTCTGAGGCCAGATGATACATCTTTTTATAAGAAGAATGAAAGGGGCGTTGGGAAAGTTTATGGTCAGTTCTCTAACCATTGAGTAAGATGCCTTGTAGGTCAAACCATTCTCACTGACAAAGGCTTTCTGGTGTCTCTATTGGTATAGAACCATGGTCGGCAAACTGTGGCTCATGAGCCACATGCGGTTCTTTGGCCTCTTGAGTGTGGCTCTTCCACAAAATACCACGTGCGGGCACGCATGTACAGTGTGATTGAAACTTCGTGGCCCATGCACAGAAATCGGTTTCGCCTCTCAAAAGAATTTTCACTCATTGTACTGTTGATATTTGGCTCTGTTGACTAATGAGTTTGCCGACCACTGGACTATAGGACATTGGACCAGATGACTCACTCATCAAAATCTGAAAGTTTGAACCCTAAAATAAGTTGGTATTCTTATAATTAAGAACAGAAAGAGTATTTTTAGACAGTTTATAAGAATTATATATAAATTAATTTTCACAATTACTGCAATGGCAATAGATTAACTATTTGTGGGTTTATGATTTGAAAAATCAATCATTTATTTATTCAATAATGATTAAAGTCAGTTAACCCTGCTCTTCACAAAAGACAGAGGTTTTGCCCTCAAGGAATTCCCAGGTTGGTGATGGTTTGCGTGGTAAGGGGGTGAGGGTTTTTGGAATCTTGCTATCTATGATCATTGCTATAATTGATTGCAATGATGAAAAATTATGGAAGACAGGGCAAGTCAAGGCTCTTCAGATGGAGAGAAAGGAATGTTGCTCAGAACATGTCACATTCAGGTGACAGCTTGTAGCTGCTGAGCTGGAGGGTGGAGTGCATGTGGCAGGAAGAAAAAAAGGTTGAATGAGGTGGGCATGGGGGTGCCAAGGATGGTCAATGACAGGCCTGGACCAGGGTCAGAGGGCTCAGGATTCCAGACGACACATTTTTTTTGTTTACACGGGTAGCCATTGAAGAATTATACAAAAAGGATTGTGTTTCAGAAAGATAGTGGTCCACAGATAGAACTTCCGGTGAACTGAAAGGAGATGATTGTGGAGATGAGTCCCATCAGAAAGTGATTTCAGTGTCCAGGATGGTAGCTGTACATTAACAGGCACCCAACTTGAAACTACATTGGGGAAGAAGCATACCTAAGGTCTACATTTATGGAAACAAAACATGATGGATTCTTCAAATAAATGTCTGATTCTAATATTCTGGTCTTTAAAAAACAGTGGCATTATGACAAAATGACTGAGAGTACATCATCGTGAACGTAAAACTGTGAAGCTCCAGCGCTATCCCTCTGCCAGGAAACCGATTCAGTGTGAGCTCTTCACCTGACATCCATTTCACACACTTGGCATGGATTCCCTCCTGGGCTCGGTGCTGTTATCAGACTAATGAGCTGAGTTCAAATACTAAAACAGGCAGCTTTTCTGGCCGCACGGATCACTTACAGAGTTTCACTGAGAGCACTTCCCGTTGTTAAAGCATTGTTTTGCATTTGCTCTTCCTCTGACTCTATAATTTGCTTCTCTTCTCCAGAAGTTGCTACGGGCTTACACACAGCAAGCTTGGCTCCAGACACAATGTCACTTTGGACTTCTAAAACAAGAGCTGAACAGAAACGCATGCGTTGCAAGGACAGGTTAGTTATAATTGCAGAGAACTGGGAATTTGAAAGCACATGCTAAAATACAAATGTAGAAAATTTCCAGCTATTCGGTATAAATACATCCTAAGAATAACTGATAATTGCTTTTTAGCGAATACATTTGGCTTTCTATTCAATTTAATTTTGTAGATTCTTTCCTCTAAAGATATTCTTAGTCAAAAATACTAACACTAAGTTTTTCCAAAAACAATGAAGTTATTGTATGTTCTATTTAAATGGGCTACATTATTACATATATATCTCTAAATCAGTGGTTGTCAACTTTTCTAATGCCGTGATTCTTTAAAACAGTTCCTCATGTTGTGGTGACCCCCAACCATAAAATTATTTTCATTGCTACTTCATAACTGTAATTTTGCTACTGTTATGAATCGTGATGTAAATATCTGTGTTTTCCAATGGTCTTAGGCTCTACAGCAGCAGTTCTCAACCTGTGGTTCACTAGCAGGGTTGCCTAGGACCCACAGGTTGAGAACCGCTAGCAGGCTCACCTAAGACCATCGGAAAACACAGATATTTACATTACAATATTGACATTACGACGCTGTGGCAGTTACCCTTGAAGCAGTTTTCCACAAGCCATTTAAATCTGAATGTGGAAATGGTTTCTGAGAGGTGCAGCTGTACCCCAGGATTTGCTGACAACCCTACTGAGCGCTTTCCAGAAGAGGTTGCCCAAAGAAGGCCAAGGGGTCTTATAGCAAAGACACAGAGATGACTACTCAGCAACAACCAGGCTTAGGGGCTAGGCAGGCAGGAAGTAGCACCCACCCAAAGCATTGTCTGAGCCAAAAGAATGGGACACCATCACCCAGCCATGGACTTTAGCCAACAGGGCCCAGAGATCAAGAGGTTCTGCACCCCAAATTCTTTCTTCCATCCTAGAGGAACTAAAGTGAGACTGGAACCTGGTAAATCTGGAAGTCCCATCCCAGCCCTGAAGGACTATTTAAAGTAATCCTATATAATAAAAGGCTAATTGCAAACTGACCAAACAGTGGAACAGCCTGTTGCTAGGATGCTCACTAACCACCAGGAGGCAGACACTCAATGCAGAAGCTGCCCCCTGGTGGTCAGTGTGCTCTCACAGTGGGAGTGCCACTCAGCCAGAGGCCATGAGCTAGGCTCACAACTGGCGAGGGCAGCAGCAGTGGCGGGAGCCTCTTCCACCTCCACAGCAGTGCTAAGGATGTCTGACTGCCAGCTTAGGCCCACTCCCCACAAGGGCTCCTGGACTGCGAGAGGGCACAGGCTGGGCTGAGGGACCCCAGTGAGTGCACGAATTTTATGCACCAGGCCTCTAGTGTATGGGATAAAATTTAAACCTGACTGACATTTGCCTTGTCCTTGGTAGGGACGCATAAGGCTCACAAAGAAGAACAATGTGTTAAAGACAAAACAAATTATGTTTTCTTTGCCCAACCAAAGTGCAGCATGAATGAAAATGTGCAGCTGTTAAATACAAAAAGTAGTCTAAAGTGCTAAATAGCAAGGTGCAGGAATGAAATACAACCTATATAAACAAACTAATTTTTTTTAAAAAAGCACTATCATGAAGTATTTATTTTGGCTGTATACATTAAGGTAAATAACTCCAGTGCTTACCCTCTGTCTTACATGTATTGCAGAAGGCTTGAATTTTAGAAATGTCTGATGCTAAATTCCTCAGGAAGATTTGCTTCTTTTGATGAGCAACAGACAGGTCAGGATTGATCCAATGTTCCCCACATGAAACGTATACCTATTGAAGCAATGAGCCTCTGATCCCATATGCAACTGCTCACAGCACTCTATGTGCAGTAGTCAAGACTGAAAACAATCAAAACTTCCTACAATAGGTGAGTAGTTAAACTGTGACATCATGGAATAGTATTCAGCAATGAAAAAGGCACAGACTATTGATAAGGGCAACAACTTTGATGGATCTCAAGTTTTGTATAAAAAATACTTCATGCTATCTTTGCAACTTCTTATGAATCTATAATTATTTCAAAATAAAAAGTGTTTTAAAATAATTTTGAAAAGAAGAAGAAGTAGAGAAGGAATGCAGGGAGGAAGGAGAGTGGGAGGGAAGGAGGAAAGGAGATGAGGGGGGTAGGTAGGTGTAAATCAGGGCCTTGCAAAAAATATAACTGAGACCCAAATCTGGTCTGTTGCCTGTTTTTAAATAAAGTTGTTTTTTTTTTGGTTTTTTTTTTTTAACACAGCTATGCCCATTCATTTACATGCTGTCTGTGGCTGCATTTGTGCTATAATGGCAGAGTTTCAATAGAGACTATACAGTCTATAATATATACCATATGACCCTTTTTAGAAAAAGTCTGTTGGGGATAGTTCTAGATGCTAGATTATGAATGATACATTTTCTTTTTCATTTTGCTTATATGTGTTTCATAAATGTCTTTACATAAATACATATTTCTTTGAAGTAAGAAAAAAGAGAAAGAGAGAACTATTTCTATATGTTAAGAAAGATTCAGTAAGAGAACAAGGGAGCCTAATTCTGCCTGTTTTGAAGCCACTCACTGATCATCACTCACAAACTCTGTATGAGGATTCAGGAAAAACTCTCAAATTTTTCTTTGTGAACAATAGATTTCTTATCTCTCTTATGGACATATCTAATCACATAACTGCTCATGTTTAATCTTCATGAGCAGTGACAAGTTCATTTCTAGCAAAAATACAGGATCTTATAACAATCACTCCTGGCTCCACCTGACCCTCCTACACTTACAGTTCCTTTGCCCCTGGTGGCCTCATCTTCTTGTCTTTAAATTAAATTTATCTACATTAAGTTCTTTCTTAACTAGCACGCTAACCGTAGCAAATTATATTTGTAGCATTAGAATTCAAAACAAGGCCTGCCAGTGTCCAAGAACAATAGACTCCTCTTTCTCATGCTGCCTCAGAGACTGGTCATTGTTATTTCTCATGCTGCCTCAGAGACTGGTTATTGATATTTCTGTTTGAGACTCTCTTGAAGGGTCTTCACATTCAGAGCCTGAATTGAGTTCTGATAATATGGTGAGAACTTGTTTTTCTGTTCAAAGAATTTCAGGCATCAGCCAAGGCAAGTTTTCTTTTCAAATTTGAGACCTCCAATTCCATAAATGGGAGCAAAGGCTGGGCTGCTAATGCCCCTCTCCACCTTCTCTAGCCACCCAAACAGAGTGTGCAAAAATCTAGATATATTTTTTTTCTGAAAGGTAATATTATCATTAAGTAATAAATCATTAAGCAACTACATTTTAAAGTGTCCCCCCCCAAAAAAAAAGAGAGCGAATCTATTTCCTTTAGAGTAAGATAGAAACCACAAGCAGTTAATAATTGGGTCTTCTCCTTATTTACAAAATGAGAGCATCCATCTCATAGGGTTGTGATGAGCTTAAATGGATTAATTCATATACGACCCTGAAAATAATGCCTGACACATAGTAAGCTCTCAACAGATATTAGTGTTCAGCTTGATGGTTGGTGAGTTATGATAATTCTGAGGGCGAAAACAAGAGGAAAGAGGGTAAATGTTTGAAGCCTTATATTTTAAAACATTTTAAATATTATTCATATATGAACATTTCCAGTTTCTCATTCATGTCTTTACCAGTTCATCTCTTTGAAGGTCTTCTACAGAAAAGATTTCCTTCCCTTTTTCATTGAACAACCTTCGAGCTGCAGAAGGTAAATGTAAAATTTCAGTACACCTGCAATAAGAGATACAAAAATTGACCTTACATACAGACAGCTTCCAGCAGAGAAGAGGGGAAATAAAAGGAATCAAGGGCCTGGATCCTTCATGACAACTCCCTCTGCAGTACAGTGTGTATTGAGAGCCAGGCTCTGCATTCCATCAGACCCCTTGCGAGTCTCGTTCTCCCTTCCGAGTTGTGGGACATGGGCATTATTTAAACTCTCTAGGCCCAAACTACTTACTTTCCAGGGTTGTTATGAGGATGACCAGTTGATTTTAAAAAGTGCTTAGTCTAGTGTCAATCATGATCAATAAACAGGTAAACATATCACTGTTGACTTCTTATTCCTCAATATGCCCCACACTTTCCCATTTTCTTGCTCTTCCTTCCACCTAAGTCACCTTCTTTAGCTTTTTCTGTTGAAGTCTACTCTTTCTCCAAAGCCTCCAAAGTCACATTCATTACCAAGTGATTCCTCACCCTCCTTCTCCAGAAGCGATCTCTATAGCCCTTTAACTTCTTTTGAAATATAATTTCTTTTTGCTTGGTTAAACATTAAATAGTGATCACACCCCCTAGCTCTTCCCCTCCCCCCCAATCCCCATGCTCCTGCAAACAAGCACTGGGCCAGCCCTGTGGATATCAAGATAAATGATCAGCTTCCCAGTTCCCTCCCTAGTCAGGGGGAGAGACAGGTCAGCAGCTGACGTGTAATATGAAGCAGTGGGTGCTGTAATGGGCACCTGGCCAGGATCCTGTGAGAACACAGAGGAAACAAGATGAATTACCCCAGGGAGCCTTGTCTAAGGAAGCAACAATTGGGTTGGGCCTTGACTGATGAATAGGCATTCATCAAGGAGGGTTATGACCTAGAGAAGATACGTTTTTTTTTATATCTGGAGCTGAGTATATGGACAGGAGGAAGAGCCAGATAAAGCTGGAAAGGAAAATAGGAACTGAATGAAAGCATTTAGGTTGCCAAATTAATGAACTTGGCCTCTATTCCATTAATAGCAGGAAGTCATTGAAGGCATCAGAGCAGAGGTGTGGTGTCATCAGATCTGCTTTTTTAGGAAGTTATGTATCAGAAAGGTGAAAGATGGGCTGAAGGCTGGAGAGGCTGGAATCTATATAGCCAGCTTAGGTTAGAGGTAGAGAGATAGAATTGTGAGGAAGAGGAAGTAGAGCTAAAATCAATTCCTTTTACTCTTAATCCAATGGTCTTCCCAATATTCCATGTTGCCATAACATTAGGTATCAACAAAAATATTCTATATCAATTATTTTTAAATGGGATGTTATACTATTAGATCTTTCTTAGGCTTTGTAGATGGAAGAACCACCACCACCAACAACAAAAGACTCTCAAAACTGTCTTGGATGAATCCTATATAATAAAAGTGTAATATGCAAATCAACCAAATGGCCAAATAGCGGAATGACCATCCAGAAGACCACTGGACAACGATCTGGGACCACGCTATGACACCCACTGGTGCCAGGCCAGGCAGGGTTGGTGTGATGTGATTGATCAGGGGCTGGCCATTGTCCCATGATCACCCACAGAGGGAGGCCCAGGCCTCCGAATGGTAGGCTGAGGCCAGTGAGCAGGGCCTCCCTCAGTCCTGGGTGCCAGAAGGAAGCCAGTGCCAGCAGCTGGGGAAGGAAGGCCTACTCTTACACAGATTTCATGCATCAGAACTCTAGTTATTAAATAACTAAAGGATACCCTAAGTTCCCTTAAATTCAGTAAAACTGCCTCTTTAAATTCAACAAGACATATTTTGCAAAAAAGTTTAAGTGCTCAACCTTGAACAGTTATCAAGTTCTGTGGGAACAATTTTTGTTTCCGTAAGAATACATTGATCAAAAGAAAATTACAATATTTCACAAATATGTTAGTGACATATAAAATGGATTTAAATTAGCTAGCTACCCTATCCTCAATTCAAATATAAACCAAAGAAAAGTGCTGTAAAACTATGAAATATATTTTTTTAAATGGGTATAATTTATATTTACAAAGTTGATCATTCAAAAGCTAGGGGAAATTGCCTCGAAATTTGGGGAAAATGTATGAATTTCCATTGGTATCATGAACCCACACAGTTAATGTACTTATATGTGTTAAAAATTCTGCAACTATTATATTAATAACTGTTTTCTTATGTAGGTACATATGTATGTTGTATTCTGTATAATACATAACCATTCAGGCATGTGAATGGAAAATAAGTGCTTACCTCTCCAAAAGTTGATGATATTCAGTCTTTGTTTTGGTTTTAGAATATTTAGTGACATACTTTTTCACATTCTCTTTCATTTCAGTGTCAACATTTCTGAAACAAATGATCCAAGATTTGATTGATATGTCAGTATGTATTGCCAATTATCTTTCAACTTGTTTAAATATGTGAAAAAATCTTGAGGTTTTAATTTATCATAATTTGCCCTAAAATAATCTGCCTGTTTTTGAAAAAAATAGGGTTTCAAAAACTATCTCAATTAAATATTAAACGTCATGACATTTATGCTATGAGTAACTTATATAAGAAAATGAATTTTCAATATTTTAATCCTCTCTATTAATGCTAATCTCTCCAAGATGTGAATTTTTCAAATTTAAAGAAAATGTAGAGATGACATTTATTTTTCCTGGGATATTTTATTCATATGTTGTGTATGTTCATATTTTTATTCTAGGCAATCAATCCAAACCTAAAAATTGTTACACAGAAAAAGGATATTTAATTGGAATATACATCTTTTCAAACTTTCAAGTTAGAAAACTATTTTGTGTTTTAAACAATCTCCACATTTTATTAAATGAAAGAAATACACTGGCCAAATGTAGTTCATTCATTCCTCAAAATAGTAATAAAATATAATTAACCATTACTTAATTTATTTATTAATTTTATTAAACACTTGTTTAGGGGCTATTGGGTTCCCTAACCCATGTGGTGAATAAAGTGATTTAATACTCAACTGATCAGGACACACTGTTCCATACCATAGAAGTGAGAACATATGTGGATGAATAGTGTATTATCCTACTTTTCTATCTCCTGGATGGAGTCATAAGTGGATAATCACAGAGTGATAGGAGCTATGAGGGTGGAAAGCAAGGAAGTACGTAGCTAACTCAGGGATGGGGAGGGAACTGTGGAGTTCAGAGTCAACATTTAGCAATGAAGTACAAACTTGTTCTCAGAAGGCCTTTATTATTAAGGCAAATGGAAGATGTCGGGGAATAGAGGGGGTTTAAAAGTAGAAATTGGGGGAAATGTTGATAAGAGATGCAGCAAGAGAAATAAGCAGGGATAGGTCATAAAGGACATAAAAGCTATAATAAGAAGCTTGAGTGAGTCCAGGGATTATAACTTACTAATAACTTACTCACTGAAATGATCTAAAATATAAAATTTTACTTTATAAATTCAAATTGAGCCTTTCCACTTACAATTCTTTAAAATATCACTTAAATTTTTTCTTGTTTAACTTTGTTTATGGTTCTAAGAGATGAAATTCTCCTATGACACAGAGATCACAATGGTCTTGATTTATATAAATCTGACAACCATCATGAAGACTATTTGCCAACATTCTGTTTCTCACTAAGATAACCATCAACTAAGTAAAGAACAAACACTACTTGATCTTTGGCTTTGCAGATGGAGGAATCAACAAAAATAAGAACAAAAGCTCCTCAAACTGTCAAGAGTGAATTATTAAATAACTAAAGGAGACCATGTGATTGAGGCAGAATTTGGTTAAAATGGACCTGTATCATCTATAACCAGAGTTTGCTTTTAAAGAAATGAGAAGTCTTATTCTTTCTCTTTAGGAATAAGTTTCAATTTGCCCCTACATGTCATTGGCATTTATTTATTTTGACTTGGATATATTAAAAGTAGCACAGCAAGGCTTCCACCTTGCATGTCTCTAGGGTGCCATTCTCATAAAATACAATGAAAACAGTGGCCAGTGGAGCTGGACAACACAGCCTCCCTGTGATGCCAGCCAAATCTCCTTCCATTGAATCTCTCTGTTACCAGGACTTACATACAGCTCTGGGGGAAAACGCTATTAATGATCCTGTATAAAACTTTCTGAATCAGCCAAGATAAATTAAACAAATTTAGTAGAGTTTTAGAGTCAGGTGTATGCCAGTGTATTTTAATTATTTGGGAAAAATTAATTCATGCAGTGAACAAAATGGACATTTGATTACCAGGACCCACTGTTCCATGAACAAACTCTCTGCTAGAATAGTTGTCCAAACGAACAAATCTCTCAAATTACATTTGGGTTACCTTATTGAATTATGCATTTTAAAACATTAATGAGAAAAGACCAAATCTGTATACAATTTTGAGCCACAGTTAAAGATATAGAATAAGAAAGAAAGAAATATAGGAAGAGACAAAAATTATTTAACTTTGCATGCTAAAAGAAAAAAGTCATTTCCTACTTTAAGGGCATTACCCTTACATTTTACATCTAGCAGAATGAGCTAATTATGAAATGTATGCGTCAAAGATTTCAATTTCAGGCTTGACTTTACTTTGAAGATTAATTTTTTACTTTATCATCTTTACAAGGCAGTTCAGTGGACAGCCGATCTGAATATTACTCATTGTTCAGCGATGTATGAAGTATATTTAATCAATGTGAAGAAAGTTATATTAAACTATTATCAGCAGCCTCAACTATTCTAAACATCTCAAAAGAAAGGTCAAGAGGTAATATCACTGCTAATCATATGAGAAACAATGTGTTTAACTCATTCTTTATATCAGAGCTTTGTTCTGATCTATGATTCCTTTTGTCATAAAATATTAAGAAAATATAGCAAGTGATTTTCTCCAATGCTGGAGAAATACTGGCTATTTGGGAAAATTTTATTCAAATCTCATAACATCAGCTAAAGTACAGATCAATGCTTTTCTATGATGAACTTTCAAAATGTTATTCCAAGTCAAGGATATAAAATTATATAAAGTTATATTTTAAGCACTATATTTATTTGTTAAATATGCCAAAGTTGTAAATGTAAACAATTGTATATAATGATTTTAATAAGGAATTGTAAAAATATATTTAAAAAGCAATTCCAAATGAATTATTTCAAATTAATAAAACTAAAAAAAATTTAATTCAAAATAGATATTGATATAAAATTTTTTCCAGAACTATTCATTTCTAACTCATTATTTTATCCCATGCCACGCCTAAAACAAGAGTTCAAGTGTTTTTTGACATAGAAACTAAATAAATCTAAATATCTATTTTCATCTCTAAATATCAACATGGGAGCCCTTTTTAAAAAAGAAGCATAGAATTCTCTCAGAAAGAGACATTTGGTAAGCAAGAAAACAAAAGTCTGTAGAAATTAGAAAGTGTGCTTAATGAGAAAGCTGAACAAGCTGTCCTTACTGCCTTTTTCGCCCAGGTGAGATGTCTGGACTCATTATAACAAGCGCTCTGTGTTTATTCTTGTCTCCATTCCGAAGAACTCTGAGTCTTACAGGCACATCCAGCTCTGGTGACTTACAGATGGGCTTCTTCATGGAAGGACTGTTTGGAATAAGCAGGCCTTCTATTGGCCAATCAAACTCCTTTAGAAAGAAATGACAAAAAAAAATGATAGTAAATAAGAGTTACTTTAAGATATAAAGAAATGTAACACCATACTGATGCTTTTAATCTTTTATTCAAGTTTAATTAGTGTTTTGTGTGAATAAAGAGGAAGGATAGTTATTTTTTAAGTGTATGTCAAATCTGTGTTGAGTTACAAGGAACATTTATTCCCCTTCAGAGAAACATCATTTTAGTAAAATAGAACTGAATTAACTTGGAATGTTTTTGTTCATGTGTGAAATATGTTTAATATGAGGAAAGTTAGAATGTGTGAAAAGTGGTTTTACAACCTGAGATAATATTATCTTAAACTAGACCTTTTTGGCAAAGAAGAATATATTTGGGGAACACTCCAAAAAACATAGCAAGGTGATAAAACTTAAATTTCAGACGTTTCATTTGTAAAATTTAGTTAACTTGTATTCATTTATTCATACATACATGTATTTATTAATTCATGCATTATCCAAATATTGTTCATTATAATCCAGGCTTAGTGCTTAGACACTGGGAATAATGTGGAATTATGCTGGGTGAAATAAGCCAGTCAGAAAAAGACAAGTATCACATGATCTCACTTATATGTGGAATCTAATGAATAAAATAAACTGATGAACGAAATAGATCCAGAGACATAGAAGCATGGAATAGAGTGGAATCTCAGAGGAGGGGGGAGGGGTAAAGGGTAAGAAGAGATTAACTAAAGAACTGATATGCATATATGCATAGCCAATGGACACAGACAGTAGAGGGGTGAAGGCCTGGAGTGGAGTGGAGGTAGAGTGGAAGGGGCGGTGGGGAAAAGAGGGGACATCTGTAATAACATCAATAAAAAATAAACTCAAAGTAAAATATTACCATTAAATAAACAACACTACGAACATGATAGGATACCCTTCCCTGAGGAATTTCTAGTGGGTGCTCAGAAACTTAGCTAGAAATAAACTGGCAATTAAGTAGTGTACGTATAACAGCAAGAGGGTATTATGAGGTGTGGTGAGACCACATGGAGAAGAAGCTAACTCAGGAATACCCTGTGACAGACCTGAAGCCGCAGCAGGAGTTAGTGCAGTAAAGGAGGGTAAGATGATGGGCAGTGTATGTATCAGGCTGAGGATTAACAGAACATGATGTTTAGGGAAATAAAAAGAAGGATGGCTCCCAGGTTTGTAGCTTAGGCGACTTGGTGTTGCCACTCACAGAAAGAGAGGCTCGCAGAGGAAGAGTAAAAGAGGAAAGGGATGATCAGAGGTGATGTTAGACAAGGTCCAAGTCTTTTCTTTCTCCTTTTTATATCTGAATAAACATTTGTCCTGGTAGCAATTAAATCCCTATTAATCTGCAGTAACTATCTTGTAAAATATCACAATTCCATATAAGTATGCGTCTGTTTCTGTGTGTTTTATTCTCTTTATCACTTTACCTATCCCAGTACAGTACCATGCTACCTTAATTATATTTGGTAAATCTTGATATTTGGGAGGATAAATACCCTCATCTTGTTATTTTTCTTTGGAAATTGGTTCTTGGTGGCCTTTTGCTACTTCTCGCACATTTAAGAATCAGTTTGGATAGTCTTTAAAGCCTGTTTTGGATATAAATACTCTGTAGCAGGTTTAGTAATTTCCTAAAGGATTACAAAAACCCAAAGAAGGGCTAAGTCATGCTGAGCAGGCAAAATACTCAGACAATCACTACAGAGGAGGTCCTAGTGTCCAGGCTGTTTCCTACTTATAACAGCTATGGGTTGGAGAGGTGTACTGACTGGCATGTCAGTCCAATACAGACCAAGGCATCTAGTCTTTAGTTTATAAAAGGGGAGATCGTTTTTTAAAATACTGTATTTACTAACATAATCCCTTGAAAAAAATTGTTAGGATCTTACAGTTACACTGAATAATCACATAGCTCAGAAAAATGTGTTGTGAATATATTATAAGCAATATCTGAAAATTGTGAAGATTAAATATCCTGAAACAGCATCTAATTATAATGCTCTAATTTGTGAGATGAATAAGTAAATAACATTAATTGCATGCAATTAGGAGAAAAGCAGTATAAACAAATGTTAAAAACTCATGAGTAGAGTGTTTTTTCCCTTTATATTTTTAATATAAATGTGCATGTATTTATAATAGTGACATACAACGAGGCTAACTTATCACACTCTAAGAAAGCAAAATTTGAGCTAATGAAGTTTCAATGTACTCCCGACCTTCACTGAGAACCTGTTGCCTGTATGGAAATTTAAATGCAAATGGGTAGACAACGTTAGATATATGTCTGTTATTATGAATGGAACAACAAGAGGGGTCACTTTTCCTTACTCTAGTTACTGAGAGGAAACACAAAAGTTATGACAAACTCATTGTGTATTTTCATTTGAAGCTTTTCTATTGTGTCAAGGTTATAGTTAGCATGTGGGATGGTGGAGGAATGGCATTGCACAACTCTTCAAGAAATAAGTTCAGGCCGAGATCGGTTTGGCTCTGTGGATGGAGCGTCGGCCTGTGGACTGAAGGGTCCCAGGTTCGATTCCGGTCAGGGGCATGTACCTTGCTTGTGGGCACATCTCCATTGTGGGGCGTGCAGGAGGCGGCTGATCGATGTCTTTCTCTCATCGATGTTTCTGACTTTCTGTCCCTCTCCCTTCCTCTCTGTAAAAAATGAATAAAATATATTTACAAAAAAAGGAAATAAGTTCAGGATTGACCTGTAACTCCTCTACAACAAAGATAGTAATCAATTCTGAGCAAATCAACATTTTAGACATGAGCCAGGGTTGGATAGGTGGGAGAGAGGGGAAAAGTCTTTTTACTAAAAACTGTCACATTGAACACTTGGTATAAAGTGGTTAATATTTCCTCCTCTCTTTTTTTCTGAACCTTGGAAGGGAAAAAAGGCAAGAGAAACAAGGTCCTTTCTTAAAATGAGTCTGTGAGGACAGTCAGTTCATACAGTTAGGATATAGAACAAAGATTTTTTTTTTCAATATCCCACTCATGCTGTAATTCTGATGAACTTAACAGAAGTGTGCCGTCTCAGCTACTAGTTATTCGTAGGTCCTTTCACTGCCTAAACTTGTCTCAGAACAAGTGGTAACCATGCCAACATTGGTTTCAGCTCCACTGGAGCATCGCTGACTTCAGATGGAGTCCTTTGATTTCCAGACAGATGAAGGAAGCCCGAGATCTTCTCTTTTTAATATAAGATAGCACAGAAACCCAATCAAAAGATTATCGTGGGTTTCAAAATTTGCTAAATGTACGCCGTATCACTGGTAGTTCTTTCCCTCAGCTCCTGTAAACCGTGTTCTAGTGTTTAGGGAAATTTTCCTTGGTCCTTCATAGAAACAGAGAAATATAGTGTCAGGATAAGAAGGACCACAACAACAAAACATGGATTAACCGGACTGGAGTGCTATTTCCTCGCCCTCTGTTTTCTCCGTTGGAATTCTCATGTATCCATTCATTTCCTTAGTGGTTCTCTCTGTGTTCACACTACTGCAAGGCGCAGCAGGAGGCCTTGCTGGGCTGTGGCGCTTCCTTACACGGTAGTTCTGCCTTTCCTTTTTCCTCTCTCTCTCAGAACCAAAGGCCTCTTTGAATCCAGCTCTTAACCAATGATCTAAATTCTTAGTCAGATTGGCCTTCATTCATCTATTTACTATTAATAAACGAGTAGATTCTTCAATTTTCTCTCTTGGGCCTTTTCACATATCCTCTCTTGCCCTTCATAATTAGAGTTAATTATCACAATCTCTTAATAGATTAATCAAATGTGTGTTTTCAACTTTCTTTTTTTTTAACATGTGTTCCTCCAAATGAATATATTTTAATTTAGTAATTTAAAAATTACCATGCAGTCACTCATTCTAAAATATTAAGCCTCGTTATACTTATTGTTTATAATGAATTCATTCTAGAATATGAAAATACATTGCTCCTTACCTTTAAATGGTTAGAAGTAGAACTTCTCAATTTATAACCTTTCCCCCAAAAAGGTGAGAAAATAACCCAAGTTCCTGGAAATTATTCCACTGAACTTCATCACAGAATAAATAAATAAATAATGATTCATTAATCTTGTTTTTAGGAGGTTTTGGCATATTTAAAAAATACTGGCATCCCAAGACATATAACATGCTATTCATTCATAAAACAGTATCACTTGCCTTTTAGGATGATTAATAGTTAATCAAGAAGAGCATGAAATCAGTTCTCAGACCAGCTGTCACCACTGAGAGGCAAACAGTTTGGCATTAATGTAGTCTGCGTCACCACAAAAATAATTCCTGTTGTCTATACTTCCCTTGGTTTGTATTCTATTTTAATAGTTCTCATCCAGGAATGAACAGAAGAATTTGAGTCTCACTCAGGATAGTGTTTCTTAGATGGTTTTCTTAGATTTCATATTTGGACTTAATTTTCAGGCTCATTCCATCAGCCTGGCTAGCGTTCCTCATACTGACCTTATAACTGAATGAACAAATAGCCTTGTTTCTGGGACACCAAACTTCTTATGTGAGTTTCTTCTTTCTCTCTCTTTTGACTTCTATTCACCAACTCTGCCTTCTTCCTTTCCAATTCCTTCCTTTGTGGCACATAGCCTATATTGTTTAAACTGTAAGCTCCATGAAGGTAGAGGCCATGTCTATCTCCTTCCTTGCTCTACCTGCATTGCCTACATATATAATAAATAATTATTAGATAAGTAGTAAAGTTGGAATATTAAACTTATAATAAAATTATTACATATATCTACAGTGGCCAAAGTGTTCTGAATCTCACCATATGTCACATTTTTAAAATATATATTTATTGATTTTTTACAGAGAGGAAGGGAGAGAGATAGAAAGTCAGAAACATCAATGAGAGAGAGACACTGATCAGTGTCTCCTGCATGCCTCACAGTAGAGATGTGCCCACAAGCAAGGTACATGCCCCCAACTGGAATCGAACCTGGGACCCTTCAGTCCGCAAGCCGATGCTCTATCCACTGAGCCAAACCGGTCTCGGCCATATGTCACATTTTTAATTGCAGTTTACTTAAATGGAAAGTCTTTTCCAAGCAAAATATTTATTGTATTTAATTATATACTAATAAAAGTATCTTTTTGCTT
Source organism: Lasiurus borealis (assembly GCA_004026805.1). NCBI lineage: Eukaryota > Metazoa > Chordata > Mammalia > Chiroptera > Vespertilionidae > Lasiurus > Lasiurus borealis. Next base: position 39,885 of record PVJN01010800.1, read on the forward strand.
AAGAAATAGACTATGTGGCAATAGAATTGAAGAAAATATGGTTCCTTCAGAAAAGATAGATTCAGATTTTAAGTGAAATGTGTCACATTTAATTTGAATGAAAACTGAGTTCCCTGCTTGATAAGTATTTTCCTCTCTTTCTCAAATATTTCAAGATAACAGGACTCTTAGGCTTAGTCATTTTGCAACACATGGTCAATTTGTGTCACTTTAGCTGATTTAGTGCCTTAGTCCTTTCCCTTTGATTTACAAGGGAGGGACAACTTCTTATTCACTCTGCCCAAAAGCTATTGTTCTCTGAATGGCTAGAGTAAACTCAGGACTCCATTTTCATCCTTAAGATCATATGATTGTCAAATCCCAGACTATTGGCAAAATTTTATTTTTTTAAAAAGTAAATGTTAAAGGGGACCTGGTTGACTTACCTTTCCTAATATAATTACCACTCATCATTTAAATTCATTCATTAATTAAATTACTTTACTTGTATACTGAAATATATAAGCGCAATATCTGTTCCATTTGCAGTCATTATAATGTTCTCTCTTCCCCTGTATAAGAAACCACACTATCGCTGAGGCACTGCTGACCTCCCCTCATCCCACTGAGTGGGTGGGAAATTTGATAGTCCAATTAGAGATGTCCCAGTTCCTGCCAAGTTGGAAAAGTCTTTGTTTTTTAGCTCCGCACTTTTGGATACATATTCAATCAAATCGAACATGCAAACTTCTTATCAGAACTGTTGTTTCCTGTCAACAATATATCTCTCATTCTCCCTTCCTCACTGTGGTTTCTGGGTATGGATGAAACTTCAATAACCTGTATACCATTGAGTAAAAGGATTCATGGTCTGTATGTGGGTAATTGTTCTGGATCCTTGGAGGCCCCTAATGATGTGTCTCTTGTCCTCTCTGGCCTCTGGACAACCTACTGGTACCTGCTCACCACTAGTGAGGAGCAAGTGATCTTCCCTGCTCCTTGGGTTTTAGCCTCTGTCCTTCCTGAATCTCTGAAGAAAATGTGTAATTAGCACATTTTTTCTTTCTTGGTCTAATGCTGGCTTCCTTAGTTGCTTTGTGCTACCCTTTCACCTGGCCTCTACCCTGACTCTCACTATTGCTGCAAACCCTTAATCTTAGACACATAATCCACCTACCCCCTTGTCAGGCTACCCAACCCACAGCTTCTGGCATTTTGAAGAATTATTCCCTTCTCTTCCAACAAAAGGCAACTTTCTAGACTGTGGCTTCACTGCAGTTCAAATATGTGGGCGTCTTTGGCGCCCTCAGCAGTGACTTCTTGGTTTCATAGCCCATCAGTCCTTCCCCTAAAAAACCGACACTCAATGATTAAAATTGTGATTTCAGGGTAAAGAAAAAGAAAAACTTGGTTGAAACCAGAAAGTAAGACAGCAACTAAGAAAAATCAGGATAGAATACTTTACAAAATCTTGTAAACCGTATCATTGACCTAGCGATAAAGCAAGACATACTATAGCGATAAAGAGACCCAGAGAGGTAAGCAGAATGCTGAAGCTGGATTTTATCTTGAGGAAATTTTCCAAACTCCAGTGAACTTCCACTTCCATGGTCTCCCAGGGGAAGGGCACAGGGGAGGATTTCCAGGGCATGTGAAGGGTGGAAAGTCTAACAGGAGAACCTCAGGTATATTCTGGTGAAATTCAGGATCGAAGAAAAGGGAAGGTTTTAAAAGCTGTCAGGAATAATATTTAAAGTGATAGCTGACTCCCCAATAACAATAGAGGGAGGTAGAAGTCAGTGGTGATAGTTTCAGTTTGCTAAGTGGAGAAACCTTTCACGATGAGGGCAACATAAAGACATTTTCAGATAAGTAGAAATGAACTTTGCTACAGTAACTAAAAAGAAGGATATGCTAAGGAAAAGGAAAGTAACCAATGTTGGAAGGACTAAGATGTAAGAGGAATTTAAAAGGAGAAAGAAGAAAACTTTGGGGTAAATCTAAATAAATATTATCTATATACAATAATTTTAATGTCTTATGGAAAATTTTAAGAATATAAAAATAAAATACATGACAAAAATAGCATATAAGTTACAAATCAAATCACTGACGTTAAAATATCATAATGTTCTCAGTTGTTTGAGAGAAAGGTAGGTATATTTGTTAAGTTTAGAGTTTGATCCTCTACATATACAAGTTAAAATGCTCAGAGTAATAAAAATAAAGAATGGAAATAGGTGATATAATTTTCAAATTAGTAGATGAGAAAATTATAGGAAAAAAACTAAAAAAAAAAAGAATGGAGAAAAAAATAATAGAAAAAATAACAGAACAGATAAAAAGCAAATAATCTAAATATATCTGTCATTGCAATAAATAGAGATCAGTCCGACTGGCGTGGCTTAGTGCCTGAGTGTCAACCTATGAACTGGGAGGTCATGGTTTGGTTCCTGGACAGGGCACATACCCGGTTGCGGGCTCAGGGGTATGTTTTTAGCTCTCCCTCCCTCTCCCTGTCTCTCTGAAATCAGTAAAAATATTTAATAATACAGTGGTACCTCGAGATACGAGTGCCCTAACATATGAGATTTTTGAGATATGAGCCGTTGAGCAAGCTATTTTTGCTTTGAAATACGAGCAACATTTGAGATAGGAGTAATCGCGCAGATTGGCCAGCTGCACACGACCCACCAGTTTACCACGACTCAAGGTCACGGAACGAATTAAACTCATATCTCGAGGTACCACTGTAATAATAATAATAATAATAATAATAATAATAATAATAATAATAAAAAAAATAATAATAATACAGACTGTCAGTTCATTTAAAAAATGAACTATATGCTGTTTATTGGAGATCCCCTAAATATAAAAATATACAAATAAGATATACTAGGCAAATAAAAAAAACCCTGAAATATTTCTATTAGTATTAGAAAATTGAGACTTTGGCTAGGGCTCAGGAGAGTCTACCTGATGATAAAATAGCAATTCTCCATAGAGATACAATATTTCCGAACATGTGTATTTCTTGAAGAACTAAAAAAGTAAAATTTAACAGAATGTAAGAAAAACTGATAAATTTATCTCCATAATGGGCAATTTAAATACAAATTACCAACTGATAGAACAACAGAATGAAGTGATCTTTTGCACTTAAAAACTCTGAATCGAAAACTTGCATGGAAATTGTTCTAACATTGACTGGGCCCTACAACTTAAGTCTCAACAACCACATCTTCTACTAAAATACAACCTCGTTAAGTTGGCCGCTGGGAAGGACTGGCCACATGTAGGTAAGCTTATTCCAGAGAGGATTTTCAACTCTGGAATGTTTCCACTGGCCTGGCTTACTGGTGCCTGCATGCTTTATGGCCCACCTAAAACAAAATACAAGATAAGAGTTATATAGCAAGGCTAACTATCACTTCAAAATATTTATTGAGTACTATTACAAGATACACAAATAAAAGTAATATTAAAATTAAAAAAAATGAATCTTTAAAAATCAGGAAAACTTTGCAGTCATAATTGATGGTGGAATTTGAGACAAAGGCAAATTAGAATAACAAAGTCACTTTATAATAATTATGTCATAAATAACGATACTAACAGAAAAAAAATCAAGCAAAAGTTTTTAGACATTCAAAGAGAAACCAACATAGACAATATATTATAATCTACTAGCAACTATTTTTAAAAGTGACGAATAAGGATATAAAATATCTGATGGTTATAAATAATGAATGTGTAACTATTTTTACATATAGTGTAGCCTATAAAAGAAAATGTCGTAACAATTCTTAGAACACTTGTAATATTTGTCCCTAACAAAGTCAATTTGATTACAGTTTTAAAATGAAAATTGAATACGCCACTCTTTGTAGCAAATTCTATATAATAAAGA
>PVJN01010800.1:43876-56191 GCA_004026805.1 Lasiurus borealis
CTGGTGGAAGGGGGCAATAGGGGGTGACTAGGCCAGCAGGGGGAGGCAGTAAGAGGTGAGCAGGCTGGTGTGGGGTGAGGGTGAAGTTAGGAGCAACCAGGCTGGCAGGGAGGGGGTAGTTTGTGGCAACCTGGTCAGTAGCAGGGAACAGTTAGGGGTGACCAGGCCAGCAAGGAGACAGTTAGGGGTGACCAGGCAGGCAGGCAAGTGAGCGATTAGGAGCCAGCAGTCTAGGATTGCGAGAGGGATGTCCGAGTGCTGGTTTAGGCCTGATTCCCGGGATGGGGCCTAAACTGGCAGTTGGATATATGAGGGGTCCTGGATTAGAGAGGGTGCAGGCTGGGCTGAGGGGGATTCTATTAGGGATAGAACAAAATTATATATAAAGGAAAGTACAAATTTTAATTACCGGATAAATTTAAAGACACATTCTCCCTCCAAAAATGCTATTAAATCAGATAGGGGGAAAAAATCACAATCATCAATACTATTTAGAAGCAACAAAAATAACAGTCATGAAAATTTAAAAGATATATCTAGAATTATAGTCAAAGATTAATTCATAATGTTAAATGCTTATTTATTAAGAACTAAAGAAGGGAAATTAATAAAACCTTTATTGGACTTATTTTAAATATATATAATTATCCCAGGGAAGAGATGAAAGAAAATAACATTTAAAATAGAAATAAATGATTTAGAAAATAGGATAGCAGAAAACTGATACAGAAATGTTGTTGAAATAAATAAAATAGCAAATCTTTTGCATATATAAGTTTAGATGAAAAATATATAGTACAAACCAAATAGAAAAATTGAGCTAATCTTTGATAAATGAATATTTAAAAAACACCTCATAGATTTTAAATATAAAACAGAAAACATGTTCTTGCTCACATGACTTTATAGGTCATGAAACAGATTATTTTCATGCTGTACAAAATATTCTAGACCATAAAAATACAAAAACCTAGCTAATGCATTTCATGAATGGGGAGATAGGCCTCACTATAAAGCCAGTTACTGGTAATTTAAGAAGTAGCACAGCAATCTTATTTAAAGTTAAAGATGTAAAATTTCTAAATCAATGTTAGCCAATGAAATTTAACATCATGTGAAGATAATAATCACTATAGTTCAGATATAAAATGATGGACATTTATTAATGTAATAAATCACTGAGCAATGAAAGAGAACATGGGAGCAGTCCATCACCCACAATTCCCTACATGATGGGCCTGAAAAGTTTTCTGAGCTAACTCAGCCTCATCAGAACCACCTGCACTGTTCAAATTCATGTCCAAGGGCCTGGGTTTCCCATAAGCTTGCTGAAAATTGTGGGGGCCTGTACACCAAGAGGTGGTGGCAGGAAAGACCTGCTCTTCAACCACATAGAACCCGACTCCTACGACTGCAAAGCTATCTGTGCTCTAAGGCCAACACTTCCACTTGTGCCTCGATCCATGTCCTCTCTCATTTAGAAGTATTACATTTCCTACTCTTCATCTGTATAGTGTCTGATAGCTTATTTCTTAAAAACAAACAACCGAACAAAAATCCTGTTCTCTATACCCCACCTCTACCTCCCAATTATTGCCTTGTTTCTTTGTGTCCCTTTACAGTAAATTCTTTAAAAGACTCATCTCCTTTCTTTTTCCTCCCTTTTCTCCATAAACCAATTTGAGTTAGATTTTCATCTCTGAAACGCCATGAAACTGAGTCACCAGGTTTTCACATTACCAACATCAAAGATCATTTCTCCAGACTGAACTAACAGCAGTGCAAATCATCCCCTCTTTCTTAAAATAGTTTCTTGACTTCTTTGAAACCAGTGTCCTGTTTTTCTCCCACCTGAGTAAACAAAATTATTAGTCTCCTCTTGTGTGCCAGAGGGTCTGAAATAAACGCTATGGAAATCCAGAGCCTGCCACATCAATTGAGTCTGTGGATTGTCTATTGGTCTGATGCTTATAGAGAGATTACTGTAAGGCAAAGGACAGGCTGTTGATGAAAAGACTCATCCTTCTGGTGGCAGTGCCTGTGTAACTTCCACCCATCAGGGTGTCTTTAAAAGGAATGGGTCAAGTTCAACTTGCACTGTTAATAAACACTCACATGGAGCAAAGGCCATTAGACTGCAGAGTTCCAGCACAGCATGAGCTTTTATGTAAAAGCAATAGACCTCTTAATATTCTGTTTTATAAATGAAGAGCTGACAGACCCTGAGCTGTAATAGCACCAGCAGACCCAGCTATAATGACTGTACATGTGCATAACATAAATTAGGACTTTACAGATCAGTAAGGACTCTGGGAGTCTTAATTCCTGGGAGCCAGCACTAGATGGAGACAGTGATTCGTGCAATGTTTACCTCTTGAGAACTTATATTTACCATCCTCTTCACTGCGGAAAATGGTGCTTTTTAAAAACTGATATTTTTAATAGAAATATCTTATAAAACAAAATGTTTCCTGTTTGTTTGGTAGTCAAATAAGGTTCAAAAGCAAGTTTACTTATTTAAAATAATGACTTTATAAACCCTGCTTTACCACTAAAGGTAACATCCTATTTATAATACTTCATGAATATCTATCCCACAGAAAAGAGTATAAAATTAAAAATATCCGCATAGATATATCTAAACCTAAAAGATAAAAAATTAAGGTAATTCTTCAATAATTTGGCTGACAGGCAGATACATTCTCCCTTAAAAACTAAGTCCAGAATTGCTCCTGTCAATTTCAGTCTGATTAATGGAGTCACGGATCCACTAGAGTGCTCTGTTCAATTAATCTTATAAAGAAATGGATGGGAAACAAAACACTTTAGATGGCATTTTTTGGAGTCCAGTGCCTTTGATGGAACTTTTGGCAGACTGTGAGAAATTGTGCGAGACTGCACGCACTGTGACAGAAAAATGTTATTTTGCAATCTTAAAAATCAATAGTAAAATAAAAACAAATCTAAACGTGTCCCAGTGAAAGAGAGAGCAGGTTTTCATAGTATACCAGGAGTTCATAATTGCATTGTCTTCAACAATGTAATAAACAAAGTATAATATAATATATAATTTAAGTCTAATATAATAAATTATAAATATTCTGCCAAATTCAAACTTAAATCAGCAGTGTCTGACATGCATGTAGAAATTAGATTCACATTCTATAGCTGTCAAATAAACTGTTTTTGTTTTACACTATGAACAATTTATTTAAATGGTTACTTTCCTTTTTTCCATTCTTCCTTCCTTTCTTTCATTTAAGGCTTTCTAAGCCACAAGATTAGACCACTTAGAAGTCATCTATAATTAATTTAAAATGATATGGTTCCTCAGAAACAGCAAAAACACATTATTCAAACAGAGCAATGAGACATATATTATTTTGATAGAAATCAGTTTATAAGACTAACTTTAAATACTTCATCTCTGAAAAGAAAAGAATATGATAGAGAAAGGAACAGGCCAAATTATAAAAATAACAATTATATGAAAATTATCTACTTCAATGGGATTTAATAGTAGCCCAAGGAGTTCCCATGGATTTGAACTGTTTTGAAACTTTCTAAAGGTCTAGTCCAAATCAGGAACTACACACACAAACTAACCTCAGACATTATAGAAAGGTTAAAATATTAGCTACATAGCTGGAACCCGGGATCCATCAGGTATCACTCTCTACTCTTTTACCAATAGTACACCACTGTATGAAATGTTTTGGGTTACATTTATTTTGCAAGTTACACTGAATAGAAAAAAATAAATGTTATATTTTATATAAATAATTATTTTTAAGAGTTAAATCTTTGCCCTCATGAGATAACTCAGTTGGAAGAGCATAATCCTGATATACCGAGGTTGCAGGTTCTATCTCTGGTCATGGCACATACAACAGTCCACCAATGAATGCATAAATAAGTGGAACAACAAATGGATGTTTCTTTCTCTCTCTGCCCCCCTCCTCTCTCTCCCTCTCTCTGAAGCTAGTAAATAAAAAATAAATAAAAAGGTTGTTCCTTAAAAAAGTGATTTATACCTTAAATAACTTTACCCTGACAGAAACAAGGCACTAAAGACTACAGTGTTATTCCTTTACCAGCCCAAATTCACAAAGATCAAGTACCTTTTGCATATCAAATATTCTTATTCCAGGGCTATTTTTATTCCTGGGATATTTTGTACCCACTAAATACACTTACAATTTGTTCTGTCTTATATTTTCCCACTTGCCCATCTCTTTACATTATTTTGATAACTAGCAAATTATTTAAGACAGAGTCGGGATTTTTTTTAAATTTATTTTTTAGAGACAGAGACAGAGAGACATCAATTTGCTGTTCACTTATTCATGCATTCATTGGTTGCTTCTGTATATGCTCTGACTGGGGATTGAACCCACAACCTGGGTGTATTCGGATGACGCTCTGTCCAGTTGGGGTACCTGGTGAGGACTGAGCCTGGCTTTCAGTGGCAACTAAATGCTGAAAGGGAGGACTCTATCATAACGTTTTCATCTTGCATAACTGGAAATTTCTGAAAATGAAAAATCATTCAACAATTACACAGAAAACAATTCTCATTTCATAATAATTTCCATAATTTTATTATATCTCTCTCAATTGAAGATCATTAATTAAGCCTTTTAATGTAATTCCAAGTTATTTTTTAGAATATCAATTATGAAATATGATGGAAACCTATAGTACATTAATGATAATTGCCAGCTATATGTATGTATTTGGTCTAGAAAAATAAATGGACACACAGATGGATATAAAGTCAAACCTATAAAGTCAAATCTGTCATCTCTTGCAAATGTGCTTTTTAAAATAAGTCTTTGACCAGCTCTATTTTGATATGTTTTTCTAGTTGGTTGAACTTCCTGATTATTTAGATTCTGGATATGTAGGCGTAATCTATATTCAGCATTAAAAACCTATCATTATCTCTCATAGAGAGTTTCATACTTGTCTAAAAGCAAAGCTCTCTTTGCAACTACAGTAAAATCTCCATCAAGTGCAAGCTTTGTAAATAAATTTAAAAAAAACCCTATCTTCTGCAGTACTTCTTATGACTGAATCCCATGTTATATTAGAGTTCTGTTTATCATTAAACAGATAGGGCCTGAATGGTTTGGTATCTCAGATATTTGGGGGATCCACTACCTAAAGTTTCTGTACCAATTTTTTGCATACAAGGCAAATGAATAACCATCTTTTGAGTGCCTGCTTTCTGCCCCCAGGACTATGTGAGGTGCCACAAGAAATTCAAACGAAGTTAGAGAGGGCTTTTCCCTTCAGAAAAATTATAGCATTTTAGAAAGAAGCAAAAAATTATAGACCTGGAAAACTATTTGAAAATAAGACAAGACAACATGTAACGGGGGAAATGGCACATTCAGTAAGAGTTATATCAGGTAGAACACTAGCAGGATGAAAATAATATGAGCTTTTTATTATGAAATGAAACTGTTGAGGGGAGACTTCTTAAAGGATGCATAGATTTTTCTATTCATGGAGACTAAAAGTTTGGAATGATGAAAGGGGAGAAGAGAGGTGCCATTTCAAGAGATGAAGAAGAATACAATCTTTGGCATTATATAATAATTCCAAAATATATGCTTCTTAAAGACACAGAATTCTAGCTAAAAGAGAAAGTGGTTCACACCTATAGTCTTTCATTTCCCAATTTCAGTTATATCAAGCCAACTCTTTTGCTCATAATAAAGTGCCTCACCATTTAAAGTTCTTGGTTGGCTCCATTTATCCACAGCAGGAGGACATAGCTATCCCCCAAATCACTTCTCAGCCCCTCCAGTAGTAATAGATTTTTAGATGGGCACCTGGCTATAGAGCTAAAGGCAAGACTTCCTTGCAGTTAGATGTAGCCATGTATCAAAGTTCTAGCCAAATGAGCTGTGAGTGGATGTGACTCGGACCTTATCCTTAAAGCAATCGGACATGTGCTCCCTGGTCCTTTTTCTCCATCCCACTGGCTGGAATATGCCAAGGCCTAGAACAACCACTTTTGACCCATAGGTAGAAGCCACATAAGAATGGCAGAGCTGCCTACCAGCTCCATAGCATCACTTTATCTAAACCCATCATGCAGAGAGGAAGGAGCTTCTGTATAAGCATTAAGTGTTTGGAGGGTTTGTCACGGCAGCTTAACCCACATGCTTTCTAGTATCACCTTGGTCATCTCCATTACTCCAGTCTTTTATGTTTTTCTGTGCTTCCTCTGAGTTTTTTACTGCTTCCCCTGTTCTTTACCTCTGAGGAACTTTCATAAGTTTCTGCCACCATTGATAATTCATCTCTTTCCTGATTTTCATTGCTGCTTTCATTAATTCCTGTCCTGCTTTTTTCCTTCCTTTGATAGTCACCACTGGTTTGTCCAATGGTTACCTTTTCTGACTTCTTCAATAAATGTCTTAGAGTCCATACGTTGCTCTTCAGAAATACTGGCATTAAAAATATGGATTCCACCCGCCTAGGCTAAGATGGTGTTGTGGGTTCCCAGGGAAAGATGGAATAGACTTCAGTCATTACTATATCACCACTTAGGACAGGTCCAAGGAGACTGCCAGACATGAGGAAGCAAATGATACCTTTGTAATATTTCTCCAAATAGCTTTTAAGGTCTATAGATTATCTATTGTAGTCACATTTTAGTTATGCAACCCCAACTCCCTCCCCCAATCCCCCCCCAAAAAATGATCCTGAAAAAGAATTGAGGAAAAACACACAACAAGCAACCTAGAAAAAAAGAAAATAGAAGTTCCAAAAGAAATGACAAGAGCAATGACCTTGGAAAAGAAATTAGAAGGTATGAGAACACTAGCAAAAGGATACATATCAATAGAAGTTAACAAATGTCATCCATTATAACAAGGATCTTTTTAACTTCTATGGATTTCAGAGAGGAAGAGAGAGGGAGGGGGGATAGAAAAATCAGTGATGAGAGAATCATTGATTGGTTGCCTCCTGCATGCCCCCCACTGGGGATCTAGTCTGCAACCTGGGCATGTGCCCTGACCAGGAATTGAACCGATGACCTCTTGGTTAATGGGCAACCACTGTGCAGCAATGGCTGGGCCAACAAGGATCTTTTGCCTAAGTCAGTCTTAGGAAGCACCATCTGACACATTTTCACATTATGCTGCTCTGTGCCAGGATGCCAAGTTTAGGAATGTGAAAATAATATTTTCAACAAGCCGTGGTTGAATCCACGGATGTGAAACATGCAGATATTAAATCTGACTGTATTTATTGAAAAAAAAACATGTGTAAGGGTGTCTACATAATTCAAACCCATGTTGTTCAAGGCTAGAAATTTAGAAATATAATTCTAAATCAAAGAACATTAACTTTTAAAAGTTTTGATACCTATTGATATATTCTTTTCTAAAGGGGTGGTGTTGATTGGAATGCTTTTCAATAAAAGTCTCACTAGGCAATATTATTGTTTGGGCTATAAAGTTACTTAACTCTTATTTGAGAAGTGACCAAAATAAAAATGAATTCTCTAAGAGTTTTATGGGCAGCCATATCAATTGTAGGTGGTCTACCTATTCTGACATGTATCTAAAGACTTAGTAAATTGTTCATTATATTCCACAAATGAATGAGATGGTCAGACCTGTTAGACATTAAGGGTCTTGAATGCCCAGATGGTAAGGGGGGATCAACCAAAGGATACAAACACCAAGGGGGTGAGGGTATGAGTAGGAGGTGGAGGGCATTAATGCTTCTGTAATGGACTCTTTCAACAGAAACACTTAATATGTAATCAACACTTAATATGTTTAGTTTTCTATTCCCCTTCAAGGTTTGTGAAGACAGGGATCATGACCACCTCACACATGGTATATCCCCAAAGTTCAGCACAGATTCTAAAACATGAGGACAGAGGAGATACTGAATGATATGTCCTGTATTCAAAGGAGAGTAAAACTTAGTGGGATAGTTCAAAGTTTGAAGACCCCCAATTTAGAGTTCCTAACTCTATATTTGCAAGTAATTCATTCCTTATGATCTTTTAAAATACTAGCATAATCAAGTTCCTACAAATACTATATGCACATAACACTGTGCCAAGTGTTGTAGGAACTTAAAAAGAAGTATAAAAATGTAATGCCTGACATTCCTTTGGATGGAAAAAACAGGATATACACAATGAAATATGCTGTGCTAGCCTATAAGGTAGTGATTAGCCACATGGGCTCTTTAAATATAAATTTGAATGAGCTAAAATTTAAGAAAAAAAATGTATTCCTCAGTCACACTATCCACATTTGAAGTGCTTAGCAGCTCAGCACGGCAAGACTGTATGAGAGAAACTAATAAGATCTAAAAGGCAGGTAGATTGACAGCAGCTGAGAGTAGGGGGAGAGCAATGGGAGACAAACAGTTTGAACTGACTCTACAGGAAAGAATACTTCATGAGTTGAAGAAAAGCAAGAAAATCTTGTTGAAAAATTTAAAGAATGACTTAAGAAGCCGGTGGATTGGGAACATGTCTGCCATATAAGTGGCTTCAATTTCCTAAATTGGTAGATATTTGACCACTTTACAACTAAAATATTTATCACCCATAAAATGCCTTCGCACAGACTCTTCACTTTCACAGTGTAGTGCGTTTCTAAGTAGCAAAAGCTTAAATATTAGATCCCCAAATAAAATTGTGTTAAAGAATCCTCGTGGGGCAAAGCTATATATAAACTCAATTGATGGTCTTCTTTTCCTCCTATTCCCTCTCATCTCCCCTTCCTTCCCAACCCTGTCACTGCATTTGCTGCAAGACCCATGCGTGGCCTCTATGCTCTGGGCCCAGGCTCTCAGCACCTTGCAAGTCACTGGAGAAGCACTTGACTCTAAGAGCTTTAATGTCAAATTACCTTCCAAACTGGACCATAGTGGAAGTGTTAAAATCTGGTAGATATCCAGGTATATTCAAATAACTGATGGAAAGTTGCATAAATCTTGGACTTTAGAACTATTCGTTAAGTGTGGTAAAATACTGAGTCAGTACACACCAAGGGAAGGTCTAATGCATCTCACCAACTGCTTTTTAATGTCTTATTTCTCATCACTGTGATGGCGGTGGGCAGGAAACACTTTCCTTACCAATCTTCAGATCCACACGATTTTTCTTTGGAATCTGAGAGGAATTTATGGACTACTTTACATAATCTATTATTTCTCAGTGAAGATAAGTCCTACTGGAAGAAATTGTAGAAAACTCAGATCTCTACAACTCGATGAATCATACAGTCCACACAGGAAAACATCCCATTAGACATTAAGGGTCTTGAATGTCCAAAAAGGGATCTGTGTTTGTACAGTAATTTTAACAATTCAGTTCAAGTTTATCAGAAAGTTTATCAATAATGTTTGTTCAGTAAAATGTTAAAATCAGGATGTGAGATGGTCCTCTCTCTGTATTTACACATAAAAAAGAGAGTTTTCTCTGAGAATCAAGAATCAAGAGAGAGTCTCTGAGCCTCATAAGTGGTCCTTTATTTCTTTTCTTCTAATACAGTACCTTATACAAAAGAAATCTTAATAAAAACCCATGTAAGCCATCCTTGATTTGTCACAGTGTGATACTGGAGGTAGCAGAATATTTAGTTTATAAGAAATGGGTCTATTTCACTGGACTGTAAGTTTCACGGGGGTTTTATCTGTTTTGTTGCAGTGCATCTGCAGTGTCTAGAACAACATCTGGCCCGGGACCTGCACTGTTGTAATATGCAGTATCAACCATAGAACTGGGCAAACAGGGGCCCTGTCCTGCCTTCCCTTTGCCTTCTTCCCCCTTACTCAGTGGATGAGTAATCCAGAGGCTATGGGGAAATATCACCTGGAGTCCATGTGCCTCCATTCTATTTCTCGGCAATTCTCTGAGACCTGAAGATTCCCTAGCAAAACAGCCTGAAACTTGTTTCCAGAGGCTGGAACAGCCTTTGCCCCATCTCTATCCTAATTGCAAATCACGCTGCTAGTGTGCAGCCCCTCCTACTGAAAGATGGCCAAGGGACAGCTCTGTCTGGGATGGGGCAGAGATTGGACACAGAGGCCAGTGTGGCGATCTATGCATTTTAGATGCCCATTGCAATGCTGGATTCAGCTGGGGCTGTGAACGGAAGGTGGATAGACATGGCATTTGTGCTTTTATTCCAACACTTCAAAATTTAGAGGAGGTTTGGTTGTACAAATAGATAGATAGATGGAAGGATGGATGGATGGATGGATGGATGCATGCATGCATGGATGCATGGATGCATGGATATATGGATAGATACATGGGTAGATAACTGAATGAAACAATGCCCATACATGAATCAATGAACTATACTGGGCAAAGAAACGAATGGGAGCAAATGTGTTTTCCCAGAGATTCTGATAACAGCCAATCCTGTCAAGTTGGAGAAGGACCTCTGTCAATGTCTGAAATGATCTATCTTAACAGTAACAACATTGTCTAGGAAAAAAAAATGTGACTCTTCATGAAATATCTTACAGTAGCTTAAAAGGTAGTTCTTAAACTTTTCTTCTAAAAATAAAGTGTAAATTTTTAAGTAAAGTTCTCAATCAAATGAAATTTTAAAATGAGTCACTCAAAACATGTTCACTTGAAATCAAAATAGATTCAAACTTCCATTATAAAAAGAAAATTCTAAATTCATAAAAATAAAGCATTTATTCAAATGGCACCTGGAGTACCCACCAGGCATTTGCCAGCAGAGCAGAGTGGTTGAAAGCAAACAGTCTGCAGCCATGTCCCTGGGATCAAGTTTGGCTTCGCCTCTGATTGGCTGGGTGACCTTGGGCATGTCACTCTTGGGGTTATGAGATACCTACTTTACGGATTGGTTAAAGATCAATCATGTCGTTATCTATAAAGGACCAGAGTAGTGTCCAGCTCATAGCATTCTGGAAGGCTGACTTCTAGAATTAAATATTATGTTATTGTTCAATGACAGAAATGATGCGTGACCCATAGTGTTAGCTATTCTTACTGTATGCCAAATTATATTTACTCTCCAAAAATAAAAATAAAAAGGCACGGTTTCCAAATGTTGTTTGGTTTAAATTTTAAATGCTGTTCTCTAAGCGAGCTACAAAGCAACTCTGGTAATAACAGATTTCAGCCCTCTCACAATGTTTTTAGTGTGCTGCCACAATCAATTGGGATTAATGTAACATTCATTCAGTGAATTTTGTAAGTCAGCAGGTGGAAAGGCTGTGTTTTAACTTTGTCTTCACCGGCTAGTAAAGATGTGTGCTCGATGTTTCAATCATTTAAAATCTATGCTAGGGTTGTAGAATCATAGAAAGACCTAATCTCCGTCTGTGCTAGAATGCTGTGTGAAAACTGTACCCTTGGGCACACCAAAGCAGCTGGAACACAGAGTCAAGAACAGCTACCTGGAAACTCAGATGAATGGGTGGATCATAATAATAGCTAGATTATTATAACTAGGCAGTAATTAATAATGCCTTTCACCCATCTTTTAGAATGAAAATTGTATCACTTATGACTTTTTATTTAAGAAAATTTTGTTATTTTCCTTAAAATAGCTAAAGATAAATTCTTAATCTCAAACATTCACATAAATGACATGGGTGCAAACTCATGCATGTTAAAGGCAGTCCAAAGAATTTCCATTTAGGGTCTCAAAGGTAGTTTCTGTTTTCCCCATTATGAGCACTGCTGTTTTTCTTAAAGCATCTTTTGTTAAAAAGACACTTTACAACTCTTCCAATGGGGAGTTAAAGTCACATACCACTGAACACACACTTTCAGGTTTTAACATTGCAGTGCCAGTGGGATCTGTGAATACATTATTAGAGTGTCAGCCTCATAATGAAATTAAGTTAGCATACAATATTCACCAGGCTTTATAACATTACCTCCATTTTTACACAAATCAAACTGCTTTGAAAGATAAGCATTTGCTTGAAAATTAATAGCAACATTCTTTTGTTTCATTTTATGCAGCTTTAAGACTGAAGGAGCCTTAGGATTTAATTGCAGGCTTCTAGTAAACACAATGATGTAATGACGTATTTCACATTACTGGTTTATGTTTGATTCCAAATAAATTGAAGATTTTTTTTTTCTGGTGTGATACTAAAACAATTACCATTTTGCAAAAAGGATAATTAATCTGCAATTTTTTCACATTAGATCATATATCTCTAAAGAGTGCCCACGGATTTGATCTTCAGCTGCTGCGTATTTATTTTTCATTTTTTTTTCTACTGATGTACCGCCCCATCCGTGCTGACATTTAAATGAGTGAGTATTCA